>JAMKCH010034525.1:0-40163 GCA_023653785.1 Ophioderma brevispina | reverse complement strand
TTATGTGCTCATTTATTACCCAAAGTGAAATAAATCATTGCAAATTCTTGGGGTCTGTAACAGTATGATGCCATAGCTACAACGTGAAAATTTGGTCAGAGAATTGTAATAACGTTTTAATTCTTAATATTGTTTAAACAAGTCAAAAAACACAATAACGTCCTTGGACGCTGAGATTGTACGCCGTTATTATTTTACGTTCCTGCAATGGTTCGTATTTTACGGACTCCGGTTATTTGACGTCTGGCTGGTAGGAGTCCCAGCTGCCAGTCAATGCATGTTTTTTACAGGTTTATTTTTAACAGCGTACGTATCAGCGTACGTACTCACCTAACACCTGTATGTATTATTATTCCTGCATATGTCATATGTAGATACATGCTTATGTTCCTTATGTACCTTACATAAGCAGGTACGTTACCTGCTTATGCAAGTATGTGCGTGCATCCCTTTGAGGTATGTTTGAATGTCCCTGAGGTACGTACGTAATGTAAGTATGAACGTGACGTGCGTATGTAGGTTAGTTTAGTTTTAGTTTTTATTAGGAACTCACTTTTGTAACAGTGGCACTCATCTACCCGATGGTGCATCCAACATAGAGACAATTACATGAAAATGTTAAACAAAATACAACAGAATACAAATAAATATCAATATTAAACGGAAATAAAAAGTTTAAGCTAACAAGTGGTGAAAACATCCCTTAATTGTAAGATCGATGCTCTGACACTTAAGAAGGGACGGTTCCTTAAGACATTAACATGTTTTACACAAATGTCCAAAACATCTTAAGTCAATGAAGAACAAACATCCCCCATGACCAGTGCCTGAAGCATCGGACCTACATTAGGGGTGTACTGCTAGCAAAGTATAAGAAAAAAATAAAATTGCAATAATAAAACCGACAACCGGAAATAGAGAACTGTTGAACAAGTCAAAACATACAAGTGTACAAAAAAGGTAACAGCTTAGCCTATTCAGGTTCAGTCTGTCATGCAGTGTTGATTAACTGATTCCTAAGATTCCAGGGACGTTTGATATAGGTTTTGCAACTTTTATCAAATAAGCGGCCTACGGTATCATCAATAACAAATAAGTTTTCAAGCATAAGAAAATATTTCACATCGCTGTTACCAAATCTGAACCATTCCCAAAAGGCAGAGAGATTATGAACGCGGAGCTCGTCTCTGATGTTTGCGTAAATTGCGTAAACATCCTGCCTAATATTATCAAGTGCACTACATGAGAACATGAAATGATTAGTAGTTTCAAAATCAATATTACATAATTTACACATGCCCGTATTTGCTGCTGACCATGATTTTATGTTATACTCAAGTGGTAATGTGTTAGGTATATGCGTATGTGTGTGCATAACTTTATATTCTTATTTACTTGCCTAGTTATGTGCGTATATATGTACGTGCATAGGCTACATATATTGAGGACTGCGTATGTCGGGCCTACATTATGTACATACCTTTTCTTACCTATGTAGGAACCTGCATATCAGGTTGTGTATGTGGAAATGTATGTATGTACCTATATACATAATAACTTCTCCCTACAAGACAATTCACAAAACAGGACTCTCAACTTGGGCCGCCCCTTTCCTTTTTAAAGGATTTTTTATTATTTCAGCCCTTTCACATAGCTCTATCAATCGATTTCTACAGAAGGTCATCATAATTATACTCTATTGAAGTCCTCTGGGTCATTATGGATTTTCAGTCCTATTGCAAAAACTTGTAAGCAAATTTCTATACAGTTTGGACCGTCAATGAACACCAACAATAAAAACCCCGGAAAACGGGAAGACGTTTCATATAGACCAGTTAACATCCTACGTCACTTTCTTTTGTTGACTGCCAATCCATGCCTGCCAATCGTTATGGCCCATAGTATTAAAACTCTAACAGATACAATTGCCCAGTGTGTAACAGTCAGGCCGACCTAGTTCAAGATACCAGGCCCTAACATGTTTACAAACATTGCTGTTAACTGGTCTATAGAAACGTTTACCCAGAAAGGAGTATTCCCGAATTGCACCGTACAGGCGAACGCGCAATAAGCATTATACCATCATGACTGAAATCCGCCATTATTTAAAATTAATTTTTGTGTTGACTGTGATCAGTGCATTGTGTTTCATAACCTGGCCACGGAAACTTTCTCAAGATGCGGGCACCTTTAGCTTATTCACAGGGAATGCCAGAGCAACAAACTCGAGTGTACAAGATGCGGACATTACCGCTACCGGCAGAACAGTAGCGCCTGGTTCGCCCGCTGGTTCTCAACCTGTGTTTATGGATCCCGTAGACTTTAGGCAAGGTAATATTCGCGGAAAAGCAGAGATCAAGAAAATACTGCAAAAGAAATCTGATGTTACTAAATTAACAACGCCGAATACTGGTTATGTGTCAGGTAAGTAGCTACGTTTTGCCATCGCATCCCAGCATCTAGTTGTGCCTGGCCAACTCGATATATTTTGTCAATTTATCGCGGTGTTCTCTGTAACTGGCTGGTTGTTTATTTTCACATTATCTTTGCTCTTCACTCATCGTCCCAGTATAGGTCCAAATTCGAAAAACAGGGACAGTGGGGTATGCCTCACTACCAGCATCAGGGATCAAGGAAAGGGGGTGGTCTTGGAGGCGATCGAGGCATAGGGTGCGGGATGTTCAATCTAAATTATCCTGACGCAATCTGCAATTAGTTCTGCTAAGCATAACTCCACATTTTGTCTTAAAGGGGACATAATGGCATGAAAAAAATTGACATAATGAAAAGTACTTACTGAACTCACTTCCACGAGTTTGAAAACCATTTGGGCAAGACTTCCACATGTACCCCCTCTCATATATTTACATGCAACATAAAATGTTATTATTTTAGCTGTTTATTCCGTTTTTGATCAAACAAGGCCAAAAATTAAAATAAATTTTGTATCATGTAAATATATACGAGGGGGGTACATATGGAAGTCTTTCCCCAATTTGGATGTTTACATTCTGTAAAAACAGTAAAAACAGGAAGAGTTCCAGGGGAGGTGGCAGTTTGTGGCAATTTCTGGAACAGAAAAGTAGGCAGTTCAGGTGAAAATAAGTGTCTGCATCCGTGGGTATATGTGAAAGAGAGACTCTTCAGCAACTCAGAACACTTGGAATTTTTGAAATCGGACATTCCGTTGCAAACTTATTCAAATTTTTGTATTCGTACATAACAGTCATTTGGAGACCAAGTGTCAAAGGTCAAGTCTTTTATTTTCTTTATTTTGCCATGGCACCATGGTAGTGTCCTCTTTCAACACAAAAATATGTACAGAATCTAAACGATAAAAGGTATACACTTGATTTTTTAGGTTTTGTTCCTGATATATGTACCTACAGATTACATAACATTACAAGTATTTATCTCTCCATTTACCAACAAATTTGAATAATTTTTTGAGGAAAAATGTTTAAATTTTATGTTTTTCAATGAAAAGGAAAATAACCATTTCTTAATATAGATGTACTTTAAGGAAAAACTTACACACTATCATTCTGCAAGTATTCTTTTCGGAGCGCTGTTAGTGATCAAATTGCTTTGTAAAAAAATACATAAATTCTTTGATCAATATGTAATCTAGCATATCTTGTTGATTTTCTGGAAATATTTTCGTTGTGGAGAAAAACAATCGCGAATTTTTAAAAAAATCCATATCTCAGCAACCACACATCTGATTCACAATCAACAAACACCCAGCTGTAACCAGTCACAACGCTCCGATTTACACATTTCGTCAGTCACCGTTAGTCAACTTAAATGCTAAACTCATCAAAAGTGGTGCCAAGCGGCGTGGTCTATGTTTACCATGCATTTCCAATTATCACACTGCACGTTCAGTGCAGTAGATCGGTCACCGATTACGTAATAGGTAACTGAACTGCCTAAGAAAAGCATTCAGACCGGGATTAAGGCATTGTACTTTAGGCTTGTAGTAAGATAGTGATCTGGCAAAAAATGGATTAGCCGGGATTAGCACATATACAATAGCAATAGTCTGTGAGCTGATGACAACATGCTTTTCAAGTTTGGTAAATGCTGGCAGTAATGTCATTTAACGAATGTGAATTGCTTTTGAAATTTGGTTCGTATGTGAAAAGTTAGCTCTTTGAAATGGCCTGTCGAAAAGTAATTACACTGGAGATAGCATAACTCCACATTCGTTAATGACAACATGTTAAAAACAAAATGTGGAGTTATGCTTAGCAGAACTAAATCTGTAATTAGCTTAAGATATTGAGGTATAGATATTTAAGAAATATTATAAAGGATATTGTCAACAGTATTTACATTTCGGATATTTTTGATAATTTTGATGTTATCAAGGCTAAATTTTGGTATTTACAATGTAGCTGTTATCCAAATTATACGAAATAGGATATTACCAGATATAAAACTATTATGTAAATTATCCAAGATATGTATGAGATAATTTAGATATTATATTTAACTATAATCTAGATGATCCCAAATGCTTACATTTCAATATTATCCAAAATATTCTCCAGATATAACCAGATATTTAGATAGGCCTATTATCGAAAATACCTGGCAAATAAATTATCCAAAATATGAGAATTTAGCTCATCCAAAATGGATATTTAGATATTATCCACAGCAGATATTGAGCTATTTCTGTATACTACAAAAACTTTGCACTGGCTGGCATGGCATATTTCTAATATTCGGGGATCAATCGAGGTAAATGGTATTGGCTATAGTACGTCGTTTATCTTGTTAACCAAAAGATAAGAGAGTGACAACCACACAGGCCCTATATATGATATGATAATACGGAAAGAATTTAGTGTTGTGCCACCACCCTATGAATTCGGCAGTTTCAACGGAATAAACTGCATGTTGAAGGATGTGGTCGCAGAGATGCCGAATTCATACCTGTTTGAATTCTGTTGCAATCCCTGTGGAACAGTGGAAAGGTATAAATAAAACGCAGTGTTTAAAGCTTGACCTTTGGTGATGTTATTTGACATGCTCTCTCACGTATAAAAGTTGATGGAAATAACTGCAAGTTGACGTGCTTGTTAATAAAATATGGTTTAAACGCGTTGCTTTCATTAGCAATAATAAAAGCGACTTGTTGCTTTCATTAGTAACGAGTTGCTCATGAAAGCAACTTGCTTAGAGAACCAATCAGAAAAGGTAAAAAGCTGATGAAAATAACGCGTTACTTAGCCAACCAATCACAGGAAGGTGAAAAAGCAACGCGTTGCTAACTTTGCAAGCCAACCAATAAACGCAATACGTTGCTTAGCCAACCAATCAGGAAAAAGAAAGAAGCAACGCGTTACTGAGCCAACCAATCAGAAACTAGAAAAGGCAACGCGTTGCTAATGAAAGCAACATGATGCCCCTTTTTCAGTTTGATAAATAAACTTTTGACTTTAGGAGGAGTACTAAAAGACCTATTTTGATACTTATAGTAAAAACACAGAATTTAAAGTTCCCAACTACACGTTTTAACGCCATATTTATAGTGGCAAAAGTAAATATTTACGGGTTCCCCTTTTTCTTAGTTTAACCCTAAAAGGCCCGGGGGGTGGGCGGAATCCGCCCCCTCGACAATTTTTGTCGTATCTCACCTATTTGTTAATTTTTCACGCCGAAACTACATGACTTTTTTCCTTTGAAGCCTTGCGCTCGATTTAAGACCATTTTGAACAAAATCGGACCTACGGTTATGACGCGGCGTTGCGTAATCGCACACTGCGTGCGAAGAAAAGCTATGTCCCATTGAAATTACACGGAACAGCAGAAACAGCTTTGAGTGTTTTTAATTGACCCGATTGACACAAAACACAGTCATTTATGCAAATTAGCCTCTAGTTATGCAAATTATTTCTAACGAGTCCTTGATCTCAACATTCTCTACTTAAAAAACATACTTTCAGTTCTTGTCGAAAACCAAACCTCAAATTAATAAAAGCACTGTTATCCAGTAAGTCCAACTCAATAAATGTTAATATATTTTTTTTTTAATCATTCATGGTTGAACGTGCAATTCCTTTTTAAAGGAATATCTATTGACATGGGGGTAATGTTGATGGGAATTTATGAATTAAACAATTTTTGCTGACAAGATATACTTTAGTTTAATCAGCTGATCATGGAGCTGTTGTAGTAAAATTTACTATAATAACTCCATGGTTTAATAGATTGCACAGGTTCCCTTGCACCCCCTAATCAATAACTAAATTTCCGCATAAATGCCACAGTTCAATTCATTCAGAGCTATTATTCAGTGTGGTGTATTGAATTATCTTTAATAGGATTGAGCGTGGTACTGCATTCATTCATCTACATAAGCATGTTTTCATATACTTATTGTTAAATATTAACCTTGCAATGTTTGCAATTTGCAATTTAATTGCATGCAATGCAAAATTCATGTACAAAGTTGAATATAGGCCTACATGTATGACATGTTGAACTCGCGGATATATATTGAATACATGACACAAGCGATCACCTGAACCATAGAGGTATTACCTCTCTATGCCTGAACGTGTAGATCACAAACAGCACGATATTTTACAAATGTGTTGCTTATATTAGTTTAGGGGTCCGATGGACCCCAAAAATTGTTTTCTCGCTGGCCGCTTTACGCATGCGATTTTTGCGTCGATTTTTTGGTAATTGTCAGACTTTTAAATGCGCTTCTTTTCATACCAAAAATAAAAAAATAAAACCGGCCAAGTCGTTAATGAGTAGTGGGGATCCCATGGAACCCCTAAGCACTAACGGAAGTCGGCTGAGAACATTTAAAAAAAAAATCAAAGAACCATTGTCAATTTGTTGTGCTGATATATGTGCACACATACATTAACATTAAAAATAATTAACCCCTTTATGTGCTGAAAACATATGAAATAGACTCCTGACGTTAGAAAATTAACACCCTTGGATTAACAAAATTGAACACATATTTATTACCTATCACATGTGTTCAAAATGTGAACATTAATAGTGGATAGAACACAATTTGTGTTCTTGTGGGGAACATCGTTTGCAACTTTTATGTGTTCTAAATTCGAACACCTGAACACGTTCTAGAAGTTAACACATTTCGGTGTTCAAATGTAACACCTTTTGAACACCGGAAGGTGTTAAAGTAAAGTGTGTTAACATTTAGAACGTGTAGTATAAAAATGTATTTAAATGTGAACATGTAGTGTGAAGAGTTAGAACATGTGGTGTTACATATACTCAATGTTCAAAATAGAATATGTAATGTTACAAATGAGAACATAATGTGTTCAAATTTGGGTGTTCAAAAATAGATTTCATTCAAAAGTGTTAAAATAGCCAATTTTGAACATGAAATGTAAAAAAATTAGAACATGAGCATAAATATGTGTTTACTGTGGATGATGTTCAAGATCACAGCAAATTGTATTTTGACAGTGTCAGAAAATGTCAATCAAAGAACAGCAAATGCAAAGAAATAATTCAACATTGGAAATCAAAATATTTATTACAATAACATGGACAGAAACATTTGTAATTAAATATACTCGGCATGTAATATAAACCAATCCAAAATTGCAATTAAATATACTCAGAGTGATATAAACCAATTCAAATTGCAATTCTATTGCCCTAGCTGTCCACACATTACAATAAAGAATACATTGGAAACATTACAGCCCGTGGTGAGTGAGCATGTCGAATTCAACAGCCCCGATCGACAGAATACAAGAAACATTGTCATTAATATTGGGGCCCTAAATTGAAACAAAATAGATAAATGTTCTCTTATTATATACACAATAAGGTATTGTCCCACAATGAACTCCTCTGCGATACACAAGTCTTAAACGATTCCAGCTGGTGATTTTTAAGAATGATTGAATGGAGCTGCTTCCAGCGTATTCTCGCCCATACAAAAAGACTTTGCCGCTAATTTGATCACGTGATTTCTCGAGAAACAAGTATTTTAAAAAAACTGTGTCGGGTCGCCAGGTATAATTTTACAAGAAATAAGAACAACATTAAAAAGCATTAAGAGGAGTAGATGGTTTTCTAGTTTGAAGTTGCACTTTAATTACAGAAACATGTATAAAAAGAAATATAACTGATTGAAAGTAGATGTTTGATACATGAGGATAAGATTGCATTAGAACAATTCCACCTTGTATTAACAAATTGATCTCCCGTGACCTTTGACACCTTGGTATGTGGGACCGTTGACCTCACAAGTTGTAAGCTTTAATTTAACGTAGGTTACACCTTCCTGTCATTTCCAATAAAGAAACTAGAAAAGGCGGCCTAATTGGGCGCAAAATAAGTAAAAAAACCCAAACTTAAAAAACCAAAAAAGAAAAATTTTTTAATTTCATGTATGTAAAACTGTCATTTCAAATAAAGAAAATAGAAAAAAGTCAATTGGGCGCAAATGTGTAAAACGGGCGCAAAATGTGTAAAAACTGCCTCCCTAAGTTACGAGCTTTTAATTTAAGGTAAATAAAAACTTCTCTGTCAGTTCAAATTAAAGAAATAGAAAAAACCAATTGGGCGCCAAAAGTGTTAACTGAATCCCTAAGCGGTAGCTTTAATTTACGTAGGTTACACCTTCCCGTCATTTCAAATAAAGAAAATAGAAAAGCGACCAATTGGGTGCACAATGTGTTAAAACTGCATGCTAAGTACGAGCTTTCATTTGATGTAAGTAAAACTCTTCTGTCATTCAACTTAAAGAAAATAGAAAAAACACCCAATTGGGCGCAAAAATGTGTTAAAATGAATCCCCAAGTATAAGCTATAATTAACGTAGGTACAACCTTCCTGTTCATTTCAAAATAAAGAAAATAGAAAAGGCGCCAATTGGGTGCAACATATGTAAAAAACTGCATCCCCAAGGTAAACGAGCCTTAATTTGATTTACGTAAAACTATCCTGTCCTAAATAAAGAAAATAGAAAAAAACGCCCATTTGACGCAAAATGTGTTTTAGAAGGATCCCCAATGTTATTAAGCTTGAAAATAATGTAGGTTACACATTCTTTCAGTTCAAATAAAGATGTTACATAAATTTTCGTCTTAACAATATCCTTCCAATTTTGCCTTCAACCTTGTAATATACCTCTTGCTAACGTAGTTTAAACTCTAAGTGCCTGGATCATTGTCTTACCTATAACTCTCCTATTAGTTACTCACCCTGTATCTATCCCTGCAACGGTTTAACCAAATTCCCATTTCCCAGCCAGGTCTTGGCCGAGACTAAAATCAAATGATTTTTAAAGGCATTTAAAACATGCAATGATGATTCTTGGTTCTGAAAGTGCATCGCCATTACAACCTGGTCAATAAATTACTCTGGCCTCGTTTAGTTTGTAATGACAACAAACGAGAAATATTGATCATTTTTGTTTGAATTTTCGTTTTTGGGTTTTTTTTTTTTTTTGTTTTTCTTTTTTACAAGTATAACAAAGTAGGGACGAGGCTTACCAGTCATTAAAGATAATCTAACAAATAAATGATTAGAAATTTCGGGATATGTTTCATAATGGTAATAACATATAAAACGTAAATGTATTGCGAGGGAACTATTCCTGATCATTAGAGTTAGGTTATTATATTTGAGAATCTTGTACAAGTATCTTTCTGCAGGCCTGGAAGATAAGGTGTGATGTACTACAGCATAACTTCATATATGTAAATGTATATCTGTCAATTGTATGCGTAATCTAAAAATTATATAACTTATATTATAAATATTTTTACTGTGTGTGCACGTATGTGTGTTAATGGTGTGTGCGTGGGTTGTGCTTGTTGGTATTTGTGAGTAGTAGTTTGTGTATGGTTGTCTGTTTGTTTGTTTATGTGTGTGTGTGGTGTCAGTGGTGGGTTGGAGCAATGATCTCTATAAAATGGATTGGTACACAACAGTAATGGATCTAGATGCCGTGAAGCAACCGGGGACATCTTGGTCTAACCAGTACAATAGCATTCCAGAGGACCCTTGTTCAACAGAAGTTGTATCTCGAGTGCCGTTTTAGGGACATGCCATCCCACACGTGCACAACTTCAGATACATTGAGCTCAACTGAATTGGCTTGTTGTGACTCTGTTAGTCGCTTATCCCAACATTTAATGGAAAACAAACTTTGTGTAAATGACAGGCTCTTAACCACATGCTTGGGGACCTTTTTGGGAGAAAAAATACAATTATGGATGTCAGTGGTTTCAAGTACAGAGCCCAGGTTTCCAATCCATTGTTAGAGATCAGTGGGGTGTGAGCGAGTGTGTGTAAACGGGCGTGTGGGCGCGTGCTATGTGTGCATCGATACGGTGTGTGTACAGGTAAGTGTTAAGTTGGATATTTAAGATTTGTGGACACCTCTGTAATCATGATTTTTAATATACATAGCCTATGTATATGATTCGGTATCTGTTTGGATGCACTACCATATCGGTGTGTGCCACTGTTGTACAAGTGAATTCCAATAAATAAATAAATAAAATAAATACACACCAACACTAAAACTCCAAAATTAATAGTAGTCCGTAGATCAATTTCATAAAAGAAACACTTAATGAAATGACTTAAGCTATAGAAATAGAATCTTCGCATTTGAGAAGCAGTGGTTTCGATAGTCAAAAAATACCCGGATGACGAACACAAGGCGTTAAAGAATTGAACACCGTACAGAAAACCGGTAAAAAGCCATTCAGAACATGGTGTCAAAAGTATGTTACACTATTGGAACCATTTTGCTTCATCCTTTTGATATTATTCGTCAGCTTTTAATCGACTTCTGACTCGCATATCGCAAGCCATAAAGGCCATAAAATACCCGGAGACGAAAGGCAAAGCGTTCAAGAATTGAACACGTACAGCAAATCCGTAAAATGAATTCAGAACACTGGTGTTCAAAGTATGGTTCACGATTGGAACACTTAAGCTTCATCCTTTGATATTTATTCGTCAAGCTTTTAATCGACATTCTGCTCGCATATCGCAAGCATAAAGGCCATAACGTATTGTCGCAAAGCGTTGCGACATTTCGGCAACCGGTTGGGTAAAGTAGCAACGCGTAAAATTGCGGCGTCGGCCAATTAGGATGGGACGACTTTTCTGTGACGTATTTCCAAAAATTAGACCACAACGAGTTGGCACAAGATCTGCCAAACTCACACCGCCGTTGCAAGCCTTCAACAGCGTGCGACCTTCCAACGCTTGCGTAACCTTCACAAACGCGTTGCGAAGGTTCACAAGACATAAGGGTCATAACGTAATTGCCGCAACGCGGTGAGAAGGTTATTAAACCATATGGCTGATTGGTGTTCTCCCACATTGACGCGGGATGTGGGGGAAGGGAAAATTCGGAAGCTCAATGTATATTCCCCATTAGAATAATCTCAGTATACGTAATTAAACATAAAAGCCTGTCAGTGACTAATACAAGTTGCATTGGTAATTTGACAAAAGTGAAAAAAAATAAAAAAAATAAAAAAAATAAAAAAAATAAAAAATTGTGTTTTTTTTAATTACAATAATTATTATTATTATTTATATGCAGGCTTCCGAGTGGTGCAAAGAATCTTTGTATTGTACAGTTACGTTAAAGTCCCCGGATGTAAGACAATATTCTTCTTGAATTTGTATCGCATCGGGCATTTTTGACTGAATGGTAGACTCTTTGGACTTTACAACACTGTCAACGCAAAGGTTGACTTGAGTCAGCCTGATATTAAATAAAATCATAATATTGAATGTCGTTTGTTAGTATGATACAAGAATTTATTGCACTCGCTAGAAAAATATTGTACTCGTCTTCGACTCGTCGCAATATTTTTCTAGTCGTGCAATATATTCGTGAATCATACTCAAAGCCATTCAATATTATATAAAATATTGGATCCCGGTAACACACGACCGCTGAAAGGTCATGAATTACCGGGAACAATAAAGACATGTATGTGTTAACGGCATCCATTACATTAGCTGTTCCGTGATTTTCACGCGAGTCAATTAAGTTTGAAACCATTTTCGCGGGGTGGGAGGAGTGGGAAGAGCGGTCGAAATAGGGATATGACGAAAGACAGAAATAACGATGTGACGTTGTGTAGGATCAGCTGAAAAGAGATAAACCAAATCAAAATTTACCAATCCTTTGTTTACGACGCATGCACACTTTCGAGCATTTACAGAAAGGAGATAACACATGGCTACGGGCCAATTCTCCACGCGTCAGGAATGAACTCTTCAGGAATCCACTAATTGAGGGTCCTGGAACAATATTACGTTGGTAATATAATTTCCCAATGACGCCGCGAAAACATGCTGAAATGGCCACGACCCTTTTTTGGGGGGTCACGCCCCTTTGAGCGAAGTACTATGACGTATCTACAGAACCGTTGGACCTAGAAGTTTGAGAGACCATCAAAAAATTGCTGAATGGCCACATTGTGGGGGTCAGTTAATTTACATTTTTATATCCAAAAGTCAAAGGTTTTTAAGATAATTGTCACAAACTGATTTCACCATATCGCGCACTATACAATTATGAAGGAATCCTATGGTTTTATGCACAAAACAGGAAGGGAGTTCACCATACACGTGGATTTGCTCTTAATCTCCTCAGGGATAATTTTATGGTAACTAAATGGTAGGTCACGAAATAGGGAAAGAAGTGAAGAGAAGGGACAGGGAGATTAAAAGGGTCTCAGAACCATCGTCATGAAAAAATAGTGTGTCTAAGGGAAATTGAGAAAAAGTTAAAAAAAAAAAAAAAAAAAAAACATTTTTAATGTATAAAGTGTATGTGATCCACAACTCAATCGTTATAGCTAGTTAGATGTTAGTAGTGAAACAAAGAAAACTATTGACCATTTGGGTCTCAACGGGGTCTAATCAGCTTTTAATGTACCCTTCGTTTTAATGGGATGGGGTCAAATCCAAGGGGGAACAAATAGTAAAGGAGGAAACTGTATAGAACGAGAAGATTAATGCTGCTTAAGGGTCTTTAATGATTTAAGCATGCCTGGGACAATGACACAGGCAAAAAGATCAAAACAAATTTCATGCCCCAAAAGTTGCATTTGAATTTATCCAAAAAGATTATCAAGCCACATTTTAATTAGATTACGGGATCTCTACCGTATCTTGCGGCCTGTAGTGGAGGGGGGGGGGAGGACGTGGCTAAGATATCAGAGATGTACGATTCTGGTAATTGCATGAGGGATGGAATTAATGTACGAGGGGGGGGTCCTAGGGGCGGAGCTCATCGTAAGGTCCTGGGTTTTTGTCATTTTAGAAAGCTAAAAAATGAGTGTTAGAGCACCAAAATTTTCCTGTTCTTTCCGTCTTTCCCCTCATATTTATTTCTTCCCACCTTTTCTTATTCATTTGACATTCTCTTCTTCCATATTTTCCCTCTTTTTTCTGTTTCCCTTTTATATTATTAACGGATTTTTTTTCTACTTCCTTTGTCCTACCATTTTTTTAGCTCCTCTTCTTGATTTTTTTGTGGGGGGAAGCTTGCCCCCTGCCCCTCCTCCATTGCCTACGCCAATGGTAGTTGCCGGCGTCAAAAAAATGGGTAAGTTTAGAGACTTTTTCATTTGAGCCACAAAAGGGGGCCCAACTTAGGGGTCATGAAATTTTAGCTGCTTCATGGGAACCGGCATGTAGTTAGTGCATTTAGATTATTTAAAGATCCAGCAGCTTTTACCCTTGCCTTAGGCACTACAAAATGCAAAAATAATGGTAGAAGTCGCTATCCCACCACGAGGCGTGCCCGTCTAAGTTTCAGGTTAATTTTAGGGACTTGTTCATGCATACCAGGAGGGGATCTTCATTTTTGCCAGTTTCATGGGTCACAAGAATGCAGTAGTGCTACTTTTTAGATTAATTTAAAGACCCGTCAGCAGCATTTTAAACCTTTCATGCTGAAGGGACTTTAACTAACATTAAATCTGTTCTTTTTTCTAAAAAATTGGAAAAAGAATATATTTTCACTGACGATGGGGCCATTTGACCCCCCACCCCCAGAAACAATAAAGGAGGATGTAGTAGAGTAACATTAAAATGATGAGTCCCAGGTTGAAAATCCACATGGTCAATAGCTCTGTGCAATACAAACGTCTAACTGATTGAGTTGTGGAGCAAATACACTGTTATAACGACACTTACACACAAAATGCTCAAACCGTTTTCACCGAGATTACCCACTTGCTCCCTCCATCAAGTCACAAAATTGTGACGGGCGGCCACCTTTTACGTGGACCGATATCGACCTCCCCCAACGGATAAATCCCACCAGGCAAAAGAAGGGGAGGTGGGGGAATCTAAGATCCTCAAACGGAGTTAGAAAAAAAAATAGTAGATAAAAAATGAGGAGAGAGTGCAGAGAAAAAGGAAAAAGGTGGCGTTCGATGACTTAAT
Source organism: Ophioderma brevispina (assembly GCA_023653785.1). Taxonomy (NCBI): domain Eukaryota; kingdom Metazoa; phylum Echinodermata; class Ophiuroidea; order Amphilepidida; family Ophiodermatidae; genus Ophioderma; species Ophioderma brevispina. The sequence continues at coordinate 25,709 of JAMKCH010034525.1, read as the reverse complement.
AACTCTCGCTTGGTGTTGGCATGGAACATTTATGAATTCGTTCATATGGTATAGTGCGCAATATGGTGAGATCAGTTTTTGACAATTGATCTGTAAATCGATGTGAATTTGAGGCATTTAAAAAATGTATTATGAGTTTTTTTTTCTGGTTGACCCCAATAATTGAGGCCGTCCGCACATTGGGTGGTCTCTCAACCTTCTAGGTCCAAGGTTCTGTAGATACAGGCACTAGTACTTCGCTCAAAAAGGGGCGTGACCCCCAAAAAGGGGCGTGGCCATTCAGCCCATTTTCGGCGTCAGTGGGAATTATGTTACCAACCAAATATTGTTCCTGCCTTCACTTAGTGGATTCCTGAAGGTTTAGCTCTGGAAATATAATGCATACAAAACACCAATGAGCTACTAAGAGTATAGGGATAGCTTGTGATGTGTACAGTTAATCACAAAACCAGTGTCACTAGACTAGCTGATAAATCCCAGGTATAGACCAAAATTTAAAAGTTCAATTTAATTTTCAAGTGATTTAAACAATGATGTTGTGCAGTTCCGACCCCTATATTACTGCAGTAATTAACCTTTTATTCAAAGACGAGGAGTTTATCCGATGGGGGTTGTTGGATACCAATGCTCATTCCAGGGGGTGTTGAAGGTTTTGACCCCTAAAAGGATAACAAGACCAATTTTCAGTGAATTAAACTCCTAACGGGAGGAGCCAGGTTTGGGTGAAATCTACTAGTTTTCAGTTTTTTAAAAAAAAAGGACCAATTTGCAGGAACTTTATACCCCGTGCGGGACCTGTTCTCAATTAAGTGACTAAAATACTTTTAAAATAGCCAATGTACCAAAAAAACAGATTACACTTGTGCTTATACTGCAAGAAAAATTACACACTCGGGTTTATTTTGCTGATATGTTTCGGTTATATTTTCAATATGTTTATATTGAACACGTCACAATCAAACTGAATTTGATACCCCCGCGAACTTCATTTATTGTGATTTTATACCCCTAGAGTTGCCCGCATTTGCAGCTATATAGTCCCTCTTTTTGAACGCAGGAAATTTTATTCCAAAATAAGACATATTTTTAAAATGGAACGTGCATGCCTCAAAATCTCTTAACGCCTGTAAAAAGAGAGACGAGGTCATTTCCAGAAAAGAAAGGGAATGCTTACCAATGTATTAGATCAACCCTAAAATATTAATTTGTCTACCTGAGCCATTTTGTAAACAACAATTTCTCTGGGGCGGGCGGGGGGGGGGGGTAACAACCCCCTGTGATTTTCCTTTTACACAGCCGATTCCTATTGGTAGATAGCTTTGCGTTTTTCTATTTCCATTGGTATCAAAATAACGCTACCCAACATTCCAATATGACATAAGTTAAGGAAAGTGGAAAAACACTTGATATGGGTGGAAAAGATTATATTTTTCGATTTTACTCAAAAACATCACAAAAACGCTGTGTGTAAAAAATAGTAATTTCCCATCATGTAAGGCCCAACCCGCTGGGAGATACAAATAAGTTTTTTCATGTTGTGGTAAAAACTTTAATTTCCCCCATTTGCTGATATGAGTCCTTTGGAAGTAAGCCTAATGCTGGACATGTTGGTATCATTTTGGTACCCCACCCCCCCATCCATCACCTTTGGGAGCGTACCAAGCTCAATTGCGGCTCAGAAGGGGGGGGGGGACTAGGTAAAGCGGAAAAAAAATCTGAAAGGAGGATAAGAATATTAATAATAAAAAAGTAAAGATCGGTGAAAAATAGAAGTCCAAAGCACTTATGTGAATTATCGTGTCTGTGAGCTGAAAACCTGGAAAATATGCGCATTTTAAGACATTTTAAACATTTTGAACCTCTTTGTTCGAAACATACCCGCCCATACTCGAAAATCAAACAATACTTGCAAACCTTGCACATACGCGCAATTAATCGTCTAATTCTGTCCCTGTCCTGATTTCCTATTTTAATTCATTTGTACGTGCACGGCCGGGTTCGTGGGTAGAGCAAAATGGCCCCGTTCAATTTCCGGTTTCCTCACGTCCGGAGCGGCATAGCCTATCAGGGTGTAGAGCTCAGTGATTTACAAAGTTTATAAGACAATTACCAACACAACTGTGCATTAATTCCACTTAAAGGTGCATGTGCCGATCGTCTTTTGGACTCCCCGATTCTCCGGAAGTAGTATCGATGTTGATGTCAGATGAAAGGCGTATTTTTCTAATCGGCCGATCCCCTCCTACTATACAACCCGACCACTCTTCACACCCTCCTCCCTTCAATTCCCCACTCATTGGAATCATCCCCCCTCCAACACACCTTTTTTACTCCGTCTAACCCCCTCCCCCCCAAATCACATTTCCTCCTCCACATATCCCATCTACATCCCCCACTCTCCCCCCACCACCCTCGAACCCACCTCCCACAGCCCACCGTTCTCACCCACCCCCCTCCTAGGACCAGCACCTTCCCCACTGCGTCCATACTATTTCACCCCCATTCCAAGCCTACGCCTACCACCTCTTACCTTCCACCCCACCTCAAACCCCACCCACCCCCGCCTCCCCTCTCCCTCCCCCCCACCCACCACCCCACCCCCTCCCCTCCACCCTCCCCACGCCCTCCCCAACCCCCATATCACAACCCCCAAACTCAACCCCCCCGCCCTCTCCACTCGCACGCAACCCCCCCCCACCGACCTCATCCCCACCACTCCACCAGCCCCCCCACCACAACTGTAAAACAAGACCCGCCCCCCCCCTCCTACCTTCTTCCAACCCCATTCCCCCCCATCCCCGTCATTCCCCCCTTTCCCCGCACTCGTCCTTCCAACACTACCCACCAACATCCTACTCGCAACCAATAGACTACTCCTAACCCCTTACACGATTACCCCCCCCCCCCCAACCCATTTCCCCCGCATATCTAGCTCACTTACACAATAACTCCCTCCACCTCCCCCAAGTTCTTACTCCAACACCCCCCCTGCGCCTTGCTCTTCACTATCATCGCCACCCTCATCCCCCCCAATCCCCCTCCTCCTCAGCCCCTCCCTCCCCCATCTCTTTCCTCCAGACCTCACCACCACCACATCCTTATGCGCCCGTCTCCGAAACTACCCACCAACAACCACCCCGGACCAACAAACTAAAGAGGCACTCCAAACCCTCTTTCGAAGCAGCTCACCACCTCCCTCTGACCACTAAATAACCGCAGCAAAAACAGATAAAGCCAGTACTCCAGAAAGCCTTTCTCCCACCACCGACCCACCGCAGGCCGCGCACCTTCCCCCCTCCCCCTCCCCCACAAGAACCAGCGTCTCGAGCTACGACCCCCCATCCACCCCTTAACCCAACCCAACCCAACACAACCCCCTCCCTGCCTCGCCTTTTCAGAACTTTCACCGACCCTCCCACATGTCCGTCACCCCCCCCCGTCCTGTAATTTGAGCATCAAATCCCTTCATTCCATTCTGTTATGAGTCTCGTGTACGCCTAAGGTCCGAAATACTTTAAAACACCACTAAATGAGCATTGTGCACAAGTGATTGAATTATATATATAACAGTTTTAATGATCTTACTTGATTTGGTTCAAGATTTGGCATTCCAAAAAATTACATAAATCAAAATACACAAATTAACACATTGATAAGCTGATTACTTAATGTTCAAAAGAGGCGGTATGCGTGGCAACGGAAGTGCGAGTGATCCGTCCTAGAAGGTCGATTTGTCGCAGAAGTTCAAAGAAAGACGGGGCTTCCGTCGACGAACAAATGAGTCCATAATAATTAAACATCGGTAAGATACCACCATCAGTCTGTCCTATGTCTCATATAGGACAAAAAAATGGAATACCTTTTTGATTCCAAAAACTGAAGTCGTGGCTAAAAGAGACAGCAGACAATTTAGTCTCAAGCCTCCGGCGGCATCCAAACTATGAAATCATGAGCACACTAGATGGAGAACTCAAATCTACCAAGTTATTGTAGAGTAAAACTACAGTTGTAGCTCTAGATTTATTACTGTAAGGCTCCAGAGCTTAGTTCAGCTCCTGATTTCAAATGTGGCGACGATCCTTCCAAGTGATAGTATTTAACTACTCACAGATAGATTCGCCTTTCTATGACACAAAACGTAAGTTCGATTGAGAATCGGATTCGTATGAATTAGAGCACAATAAACCTGATGTTGTATTGACCCTAGGTCGGGCGTCGGACCAATCTGAAAGTTCAGACACATACGAAATTAGAGCAGTCACTTCAAGTAGATAGGAACTCTATGGGGGGAATTCCCAGAGTCTTGCAATGTTTTGACTTTTAAAGCATAAACAAGCTGACGCAGTTACTAAGTTGACGCACTAGTGTCTTTGGGGAATTCCCCCAACTTCCCCTATTGGGCAGAGTCTAGAAAACGGGCAACCTGCATAAACAAATGCGTAGGGAATGCAAGAAATTTTCTCTCTTTTGTTATAGTAACAAAATAATTTTCCCATGAGATAATTGTTCTCAAATAAAATTGAGAAAAATAATCTTTTAATCACAAAGTTTGAGGGTAATAACACTTGTATACAAAAAACTTCGAATTAATGCGGGGTAACCATCAGTATTAGCACAATATTTGAAAGGGCTTTGCAGTATGCATTATTGCGACTACCATCAAAACCGAAAGTCAGGGCCGCAAGTTTGGTTTCCACGGTACTGATGAGGCGATGTGCATGTGCCCGACTCTTATATCAAGTAGAGAAACAATGACATAATCGGAACAAGCACTTTTAAGCCTTATTTTGAACATTGGGGGCGCGGCATCTTTAAAAAAAGTGATGGCGTATTGGCAGATTGGTAATATCCAACTAACACTAAGTTATGGAAAACCAGTCTAGGGTTCACCGAGTAAACTTTCGCATCAGTAACGTTTGTTGTCAGGGTTTCATTACTACTTTCTTGTATTTTCGCTTATTTTCAGCGTCAATCAAACCTGGATGACCGGAAGGTTTTGATAGTCCAGGAGTGTACCGCGCCTGAGTCCATGACTAACGATCCGGCGTTTTCAGAAGTGGTCACCGGAGGACTTATAGAAAAAAATGAAGAATGACGATCACAAAATGTTTGGGGAAATGTTAATGATATGGTTAAGTGATGTCCTAAATTATGCCCAGTGCAACGCCAAACTGCAACTAAATTCAACGTACCGGGTACGTAGGCAAATCAATATTTTTGGAAGTATCGGAAGAAATTCGACCTTTCCTATTCTCTCTGGTGTTAAACCTTCCAGATTAATTTGCGAAAATTAATGCCCCTCCCTCAAAAATGATATGGTCAGGGGCCAAGCAGTCTGGAATTGCAAGGAGTTGCCTCACAAGAAATTTTTGCACACCAGACTAACATTTTTCTCGTCCCCTTAGAGACAGAACTGGCTATGTCCAAAAATGGCCATTTTTGTGGTAGATGGTTTTCAAGTTGACTTCTAGTAGCTAGCAAAATAAGAAAAACCAAGTTTATAAGCAGTAATGAAATCTGCCGAATAAGTAGTTAATCTTCCCGGTCATCTACTTATACTTTTTCAAAGTTGATCTATTGGCCTCAATCTTGGATTCCACTGGATGTCGAAAATTCCATATGGGCATAGACCGTTTGCCTAGGGAACGCGTATTTTAAACCCCGTTAGAATTCATTCAGAGGTGTGCTATAATTCGCCGAGATTGAAAAAAAAGGCTAATAATGACGTCAATCAAATTTTTGGTGAAAAATATGTAAAAAATTTACATTTTTTAAAATCCTTTCTATTGAAAAAGACAAACTAAAATACTTCCAATTCCACTTATTTAAAGGCTTGATTCAGAGGATTTCCGATGAGGGCACCCCCTCAATTTTCAAAAAAAATCGTGTTTTGCATGTAAATAAGTGCTTGTTAGTCTGACTAATCACTGTGGAAAATAGCTAGCTCAAATGAAGTATTCATGTAGAAAATCACAATTTTGTTATAAAAATACCGGATGCGGAAAAAAAATTGATTTTTTTTGTTAACACAGTATCCTATGGACGTGTGGGGGTTATACTCTACACACAAATGTTACTGCATGAAAAAGAAAAACCCCGATTCATTTAAAACTTTGGAATTGAACATTTAAGGTGATTACTTTAGTTTCTACTGGACTATTTAAAAAAAAAATACACAAATTATTATATTTCAAAACATCCCTGAGTCAGCGTTTAAATCAAGACGATATTTAGATCTGTGTTATACCAATTTAGAAAACAATGAAGATGTTATGAACAATACAAAATGTTTGGGGGAAATGTAATGATATGGTAAGTGATGTCCTAATTTCATGCCCAGTGCAACGCCAAACTGCAACTAAATTCAACGTACCGGGTACGTAGGCAAATCAATATTTTTGGAAGTATCGGAAGAAATTCGACTTCCTATTCTCTCTGGTTAAAACCTTCCAAGATTAATTTGCCGCAATAATTGCCCCTCCCATCAAAAATTGATATGGTCAGGGTCGCCAAGCAGTCGGAATTGCAAGGAGCTTGCCTCACCGACAATTTTTGCCAGACTAACCGTTTTCTTCGTCCCCTTAGAGCCAGAATGCTATGTTCCAAAAATGGCATTTTGTGGTAGATGGTTTTCAAAGTTTGACTACAGCTAGCTAGAAAATACGAAAACAAGATAAGCAGTAATGAAAATCTGGATAAGTAGTAATCTTCCCGGTTCATCTTACTTATACTTTTCAAAGTTGATTAATAGGCCTTACAATCTTGGATCCAATGGATGGTCGAAAAATTCCAATATGGGCATAGACAGTTCTGGCTCTAAGGGAACGCTATATTTTAAACCCCGTAGAATTCATTCAGAGGTCTGCTATAATTCGCCGAGATTGAAAAAAATGCATAATAATGACGTCATCAAATTTTGGTGAAAAATATGTAAAAAATTTACATTTTTTAAATCCTTTCATATTGAAAAGCCAAACTAACATACTTCCAATTTCACTTTATTTAAAGGCTGATTCAGAGATTTCCCGATGAGGACGCCCTCAATTTTCAAACAAATCGTGTTTTTGCATGTACATAATGCTTGTTCGTATACTAATCACTGTGTGAAATAGCTAAGCTCAAATTGAAGTCCTTCATGTAGAAAATCACAATTTTGTTATAAAATACCGGATGCGGAATTTTTGTTATACACAGTATCCTATGGCGCTGTTATACTACCACACAAATGTTTACTGCATGAAAACGAAAAACCCGATTCATTTCAAACTTTGGAATTGAACATTTAAGGTGATTATCTTTAGTTCTAGTTGACTATTTAAAAAAAAAATACACAAATTATATTTCAAAATCCTGAGTCAGCGTTTAAATCAATACGATATTTAGATTCTGTGTTATACAATTTAACAAATTATTTTCCTCATTGACATATGCACGAAATGAAACTTGAGATTTTCTCGATTCGTTATTTTTGGTTATTTTATTATTTCAAATATTGACTATTTTCTCTGTGTTAATTGTATTTTAGCAATATATTCCATCATTTTAACTATATGCGTGTAGATCAAGATGTTCTGAATAAGAAAATGAAAATTTCATTTCAAAATGTACGCCTTTATGACGTCCACTGGCCCAATAGGATGATGAATTTTGACTCCACAAGTAAAATTATATCGAAATATTTTTATTGCTTATGCTGTAACGTTTATTTCTGCGTTTTTAATAATCTACTTATACTTATAAGTAGAAACACTTTGGTTGTTCCATTTTGTATTGTATCTAGAACTACTTTTCCCCATGATTCTCTCTGGTAGCTATTAAACGCATCCTTGTCATGAAACCGTTTCAGCCTTGTTTAACGTCATTTCCGGTTACCTCTCATTGAGTTTTTCCCCACTGACCTCTACACAATGGGCTGGCGTACCGTTGAATAGTCGCCGATTGAAACCACAGGAAGTTGCATTTTGCCCTGCGCAATATGGCTTCACTTTATTGTCAAAGTTAAAGGAATTTTGTATAACAATAGAATATGTGGAATATGTGCACCAGCAGGTGTATGCATATTTTCGCGCCATATTGCGAAGGCCAAAAAGCAACTTTCTGTTGTTTCAATCGGCGACTCAGACCCGCTATCCATGCGTATTAGAAGAGGAGCCGGGACCCAGGACAAACATCATCGTTTACCCCTCACTACAGAAAACGTTTGACACCTTTGGTAGTTAGTATGGACCCTCTACATCAATGCTAGGTAGGTGGTACTCTCAAATTGTGGTATCACTTTTTCAATAGGTGCCAATTTAAGTTTACACAGGGGTCAAATTTTTAAATGCTCCAATCATGTTGAAATGTATGCCATATTGTCCGTCTAGTCATAAGGATTCCAAAAATGTATAGTTTGTACCATCTATGACCATTGCTTTGGGAGTTATAGGGTAAAAATGGCTAAAATGGTAAAAAAAAAGGTCAATTTCTATTTGTACAGGGGTCAAAATCAGAAGTTGCTCCAATCTTGGTAAAATTGAAATAAGTTGTTCATCTAGCTTAATGTGTCAAAATAAGGAATAGTTTGTACCATCTGCAATGCATAGTTACCATGTTATGGGACAAAATAGGTCATAGGGCAACATAATCCAATTGGTGTTGACGTTCTTTGACCCTTATCTCCGTAGTAAGCATTTAACATAATAAAAACTATACCTTTTAGGAATCCTCTTACCTCAGGCAATAATTTGCAAGTATTTAAAATATAATCAGATTAACTTTTAATGTTGACCCCTGTACAAATTGAGATTGACATTTTTTTTACCATTTTTGCCATTTTTACCCTATCACTCCAAAACCAATGGTCGGAAGTGGTACAAACTATCCATTTCTGGAATCATTATAACTAGACGGACAAGATGACATACTTTCAACTCATTGGAGCATTTTAAAATTTGACCCCCCTGTTAAACTTAAATTGGCCCATATTGAAAAGTTGATACCGCAATTGTAGAGTGCTACTACCTAGCATTGATTTAGAGGGTCCATACTAACTACAAAGATGCATGTTAAATAAAAAAACCTTTTCTGTAGCGGGTGGTAAACGAACGCCTTAAATAAGGCCCTATGATATTCTTCTCCTGGTTTAAGAAATTACGACAAATATCATTTATCATATATCATATTTAAAAAAAAAAAAACAAAACGCATTCAGTCTCCGAGCGTTAACCTTCAACTTGCATAATAAAATGGTGGAGTAATCAAACTTTAACGTTTGGTTTGAGATCGGTATTTAGTTGGGTCATCGGATAGCAATTCCGTGACCATGCATGGAGGGCAGAGTAACATTTCTCAGTGTTTTTGTCTTCTACGAAGGTTATTGAACAAATTTACGGGGGTGGCACCTCGCGAAAGTGTGGCGGAAATCCCGAGGTGGATAAATGGGCTGAAATTCCTTTCCACAGGCATGGGTAACAGAAGTAGTATGGCACACCTTAAGTATTTGGGATCGAGATAAATGATCAACAAGGTCCAAATGCCATTGACCTCAATTGATCGCCGAATTTTAGAATGTTTTTTGCAATTTTAAGAACCGATGACTCCCAAACGCGCGTAACTTCAAATACTAGTACACACAAGCACACGACGACCGATCTGTACTCTGTTATGCTCTAAATTCACATTTCAAGTGGTACCTTTTGTGTAAAGACGGATTCTTTTGGATTGCCAATATGGCCATCAGTGGCTTCAAAAAGTATTGAGCACATGTTGCTCCATTGTATAGATATCAAGTGGATATAACCATGTGCTTGTTTGAAGCCGACCCATATTTAATGCTGTTGTACTGTGATACACTATTTTCGTAAGTACAATGAACTGGTAACTTTTTGTCGCAACCATTTAACTCCAACCTAAGCATTCTGTTTATAGACTATAGTGGGACTTGTAGTGACAGATCTTATGTGAGTGTGCAAATCCGGATAAAATTTGTGATTTTGGTAACACAAGTCCTTTATACATTGATAATCAAAAAAATTGGATGGAAGGCACTTGCCACTTGCACTTTTGAAATGTTCCGAGTTTGTTGAAAAGCACACAACGATGTCTGTCTGGTTACAGGATTCCAAAAAGGTATAGTTTGCTACTACCTGTGACTGATAGTTTAGGAATTATGTGGTAAAAGTGTAAAAATGGTTAAAAAATCCTTTTGATTTGAACAGGGGTCAAAATTTTTTAAAGTTAATTGCTCCAATTTTTGTAAAATGTGGTTCACGTTGTTGGTTTAGCTCCTAGAATGCATCTGGAATAGTTTTGACTATCTTAACTTGTCTGGTTTTCTTACCAAAAATGGCGAATAAAGTCCAACATTTATTGGCAGCTATTGGATTCTATTGACTGTGACCTATTTTGTTGGATAACGTGAAAACTAAGCATAACAGATGAGCAAACTATTACTTATTCCAATCCTTTAAGCTAAGGACACAATTTTCACCACATATTAACTGAATCAAAGCACTTCTTTTGACCCATGTACACCCCAAAATGGACTTTTTCAACCATTTTAACAGTTTTTACCCCCTACCTCCGGAACTATTAATGCCCCCCATACACTGTAAAATTAAGTGTTTCGGTTTTGTAAACACTTATTAAACCCCTAGACGCGTTTTAACGAAACCCCAAAACAAATACCAACCTTTTTGGTCAAAAATGGGTGAGGTATTTTCTTGGACCACTACTCCTATAAAAACACAAATAGCATTGAAATTCAGCGCTGTTTTTTCCCATTTTTAAATCAGAGCATGTGAATTGCTACGTGAACGCCTTTAATCGGTTAAAACATATTATCTAGTGTTTATATCTAAAATAAACACGTTTTGTGTTTCATTTTGCACACTAATAGTTGTTAGCTTCTAAATGCCTTTTAGCGATTTATAGGAGCAGTGGTCCCTACGAAAATACCCACCTTTTGACCAAAAGTTGGTATTTTTTTAGTTTGTTGTTTTCGTTAACGCGTCTAGTGTTTAATAAGTGTTACAAAACCTCACACTTATTTGTTACAGTGTGATAGTGTAAACTATACCGTTTTGGAATTCCTTGTGCTCAGACAAACACCATGGTGTGCCTTTAACACTTCAAACATTTTAAATTCTTGACCCCGTGTAACCGTGAAACCAAGCTGGGGGCATTAAGGTGGGTGGGCAAGTTCTTCCCTCAATTTTATGGATTATCAATGCCTAAAGTACTTGGTGCAACTCACAATTTTATCCGGAAGCGCACACCCTTACACTACAGTCCCCTGCTCGTATAGTTAGGGCTAATAGGACTTATAGGTAGTGTGGGGTTCAGTTTCTGCCAAGTGCCAAATTTTGGCCAGATGTTGCCTATATCATCCTTTTTTTATTTCTGATGGGCGCCAAGAAAGGCGTCCCATGGAGACGCCATAATCCATATGGCCGCACCGTATTATAATTTAAATCTTAGTGGCAAAGTTAGAAAAATGAGTGATACATCTTTTTAGGTATTTTTGTGTTTGAGATTCAGATATGATGTCAACTTTATCCTTTGAAACCGCCATATTGAACAAATCCGATGGCCGTCACCGGAATAATATTTCTAAATTTAAAAGCTAGAATCATGAATGATACATCTTTTTAGGTTTGGGGGGTTTGAGATTCAATTTCTGTTATTTGAATGATATAGTGTAACATATTGAACAAATCCACGATGGCTGCCACTTCTTTGTCTGATAATCTCTCTTGCTCGTTTGACATGAGATCTTCTACAATAGCTCCTGCAGATTTTGTGATATCTCCCTTTACGCGATTTAAGAAGAGCCGCTATACCCGAGCCATCATTTAACTAAGTTTGACATTGATATACCTAAAAGAAGTGCATTGGCTTTGATAGCATTAGAGTCTTTGAGATCTCTCTCAAGTGATACAAGTCCCTCTTCCTAAGGAGTTAGCAAGGCATCTTCAGAGTCTACTTGACAAAGCCAGCAGAGTTCCCAATTAATAGACTCTGTAGAAGGCACAGCTGTCACTTGATACGTAACTATACAGATTCAGTAATTATACAGATTCAGTTATAATGTCAAGTTATGTACTTTAATTAGTTCCTTATATTGTCTTAATTAAGCACGTGGAAAAAGTAATCTAGATGAATGTGGTCGTCTTGTTGTGTCAAGATGAAATTCGACTCTGAAGAGCATCGGGTAGTATTACTCAACATGAATATTCAAGAACATAATCATGCTATTTTATTGGTTGATTCCGATTACAAGTGCTATTTCCGTAGGAAAATAGTTTTGAATTGAACTATTTCCCACAGCCACGTCCTCAGAGTCTCAGGTGTAATAAAACAAATACTACATGGTTTATATCGGGAAAATAGAACACACTCTTTCCCCTTGGTACTGGCTACAAGCCTATCGTACCCGAACCCGAAGGGTGAGGAGCACTGTTAAAAATAAACCTGTAAAAAACAGGCATTTGACTGGCAGCTGGGACTCACTACATGCAGAACGTAAAATTACTGGAGCCGTAAAAATACGAAACCATTACAGGGAACGTAAAATAACGGCGTAAAATCTCAGCTTCAACGTTATTGTTGGTTTTTTACTTGTTTAAACAATATTAAGAATTAAAACGTTATTACAATCCTCTGACCAAATGTTCACGTTGTAGCTATGGCATCATACAAATGTTGTATTTACGTTACCACGTGGGTGTAAAAAAAGTTATATTTCAGGCAAACAATTTGAGAAAAAAAGGCAATAAACAAAGGGAAACGTGAAGAAATAAAGATCTAAACCAGTTTATACACTTTATTTTATATGGTAATGTACACATTCTAATGTAACCAATTACTTAATCATCATATGAATAAACTTAATACATGTACCTTACCATAGATTCGAACTAGGGCCTTAAGATTACAAGTCCTAAACCTTATCCACTACACTACATGACTTTACTGATAACAAATGCTAAAATTAAATATATGTGTGTGTACTACTTTTTTCAAATTAAACAAAATATAATACAAAAAGGAGGACAAGAGTTTTTTAAACTATTTTTGAAAATGATAGGGAAAATAAGATTTTGCATTTTTTTAATGACGTTACTTTAGACGTTATTTAACACATTTTATAGGTAAAACTATTTTCATAGTTCGTATTCTTACATTAAAACAAGTAAGTTACAAAAGAACGTAAGATTACGGAAAATATAATAACGGTCAGCGTATAAATACTACTTTTTTCAAAATGTGTAGTATTATTTTTAACCACTGTTTATTAACATTTTTCTGCTTCCAAATTGTAATTTTATGTTAGGTATAGGAAATAAAGCGTGAAGATTATTGAAATATTGGGGTTTACCGTAATTTAAAAGGTAAAGTCTGGTAAAATTAGGAACATTTTTAACAGTGAGGGGTGATAGGCCCATTTATTACACCTCATGAATATTCATGAACATAATCATGCTAGTTCATTGGCTGATTCCTATTAGACGTGCTATTTCCCTAGGGAAATAGATTGGACTATTTCCCTACAACCTCGTTTTTTTTTTTTTTTTTTTTTGGATATGATGCGTGAACAAGAAAACTCGTAAAAGGGTATCTTTTTTCCAACAGGCGATGTACGCGCGTACATTGATTAGGGTGTCAAAAACAGCAAAATGTGGAAAAAAGGGTATGTTTTTTCTAAACCCTGAAATTGTGATGTACGTGTAATACTCAAATTAAGCAGAGATCGAAGATATTGTAAAGCAAAGCAAGATAATAAAGGAATATTAACGACACAATGCATTGCTTATTTGTTTTCGGGTTGCAAAACCTACAAAAATGCTTCTTTAGTGTAGCAAAATCAGACAAAAATACTTGTTTAGGGTATATTTTTAGTCGGTGGAAATACTTGTTTAGGGTGCATTTGGAAGTCCATGTTCACGCATCATATCCACTTTTGAATACAAGTGCCCCCCCCCCCCCCGGGCTCGTCCCCAGAGTCAGTGTGAGGTGTAATAAAACAAATACTACATGATTTATATCGGGAAATAGGGCACACTATTTTCCCTTGGTACTGGATACGGGCCTATCACCCCTCACCCTTCGGGTTCGGGGTGATAGGCCCGTAGCCGGTACCTCGAGAAAATAGTGTGCCCTATCCCTCTAACCATGTAGTATTTGTATAATAGCCAGTACCTCAGGAAAATAATGTGCCCTATTTCCCTTCCAACCATACTACTGCCGAATTGGAAGTGGTGACGCGCATAGGCTTGACATAATCCGTAAAAAAATGTATAGCATGTGGCTCGAAAATTAACAACTTTATGGCTGGTAGGTTGTGTTTGGCTCAGTACCTACCACAGGGTTGACCTTTCACATACATGTACAGAAATGCATAAAATGTCGTACAATTTGTAAATTATGTGTATGTTGATGAAAACCCCTAAAATGATGATCTTTACCAAATATATGGCCTTATAGGATGACTTTAAATATGAAATTAACATTATATCATTAAAATAACATTAGAATCTGAATATAAACCCCCCAAAACCTCACAAAGATGTACCATTCACTATTCTTTAGACTTAGATTTTTATATTTAAAAGCATAATTCCGGTGGCAGCCATATTGGATTTGATCAATATGGTGGCTTCAAAGGATGAAGTTGTCATTATGTCTTTAAAATAACAGTAGATTCTGAATGTCCAAACCCCAAAACCCCTAAAAATGGTGATGATCTTTACCAAATATATGGCCTTATAGGATGACTTTAAATATGAAATTAACATTATATCATTAAAATAACATTAGAATCTGAATATAAACCCCCCAAAACCTCACAAAGATGTACCATTCACTATTCTTTAGACTTAGATTTTTATATTTAAAAGCATAATTCCGGTGGCAGCCATATTGGATTTGATCAATATGGTGGCTTCAAAGGATGAAGTTGTCATTATGTCTTTAAAATAACAGTAGATTCTGAATGTCCAAACCCCAAAACCCCTAAAAATGTCTCATTTGTGATTCCAATCTTTTAGATTTAAAATTGAAATTCTGGTGGCGGCCATCTTGGATTTGTTCAATATGGCGACTTTAAAGGATGAAGTTGACATTATAAAAAAATGCATCATTCATGATTCCAACCTTTTAAGATTTATAATTCTGGTGGGGGCCATATCAGATTGTGGCGGCTCCAGGAGGCGCCCTTCTTGGCGCCCATCAGAAATAAAAAAAAAAGTATGGTATATGCAACATCTGGGCCAAATTTGATGCTTTTGGAAGAAACTGAACCAAAAAAATCCATATCAGCCCTAACTATTACAAATAATTCGAATCCTGTCGGTCGTAAAAAGGGCGCGAGGGTTAGCACTTTTTTGCCATAAAAACTCGGGTCACTGGTCACACAGACTCCCTATACGAGAATACCGGTGTGAGAGCAGATAATCCGCCGGGAGCCACAGTCCGGGCTTCATAGACGATAACGGAAGAAAGCGTGAAACTGATGTTGCGTGAAGAGTCAACTGAATCGAGTGCCCTATTCTTTACAGTTGTAGCCGGACTATGAGTACGACGGACTATAATTACTTCTACACCGGCGTATGCCAATAAAATACATTTTGTCATTTTATTTCAGGGATTCACCTATGCAGCCCTTGGAAAAGGCACGCAGTGTTTCTGCAGCGATGTGAAAGGAAACTCGTCGCTGCTACACTACGTAAACAGCGATCTCTGCGATATTCCGTGTATGGGAGAAAAACAATATAACTGTGGCGGAGAAAAATATTTGTCACTTTATAGAACAAAAGTTACAGGTAAGATGCAGTGACACAATGGCATTGATATGAACAATGATTTTGATTGAATGAAAAAAACTCAACTTTGGCATTCAATGCGTCATATGTGGTTAAGGGATCGATGGTACAATTTGAAATCATTTTGTGATAATGAATTTTTTTCAGCATGTTTTTTTGCTGCATGATTATGATTTTTTTTCTCCAGTGTATAATTCACTCTTAAAAATACATTGTAAAGGAGGGAACATGGTTGGCAAACGGGGTAAAATTTGGAGATTGCTGTCAAAACTACCCAATATGAGTTAAATTTTTGCACAGATTGTAATGACTATACAATATTGTGTAATTTTGACACCAGTCTATCCAACCATGTTCCATCCTTTAAAAAAAAGGGGGTCTAGGTTTTTTTTTTTTTTAACTCAAGCTTTGCAATTTTCTTGTCTTCACCAATAGATTACTTATGCATGTTGAATGTCTTGTAGCCCATGTTGCGAAGTTTCGAAAAACGGGCCTTATTTTGATCTTGTTACCATGGTAACGGAACAGGGCCTCTGATTGGCTAAACACGGGAACAGATGTAACTACTTATTGGTATCCAAGTCAACGAAAAGGTTGATGTATTGGCGAAAGAAGACCTAAACATGAACATAACAAACATTGGACGAAATTGTTTTAGCTCAATCTAAAATTGGCCATACTTACATGACGCATGGTTATTTACTTTGAAGTGAGCCAATACCTCGGTGTATCCAAAATACATACTTGTTGAATGCGTCTTACTTTGGTCTTATACGCAGAAAATATTATAGCGTCCCAGATGTGAAAAGCATTATTTCAAGATATAAAGCCGCCTCAGGTGATAATTAAATTATTAAATTCTAATATCTTACCTTACTTAACGGAAACTTGCATTTACACCATACTTGAGTATAGTGCAAAGAAAACCATGGAGCCTGATTTTAAGATAACATGCATTGAAATGCGAATCTCGTCTCCATTTTCTAAACACTATATTTACAGTGTACATACAAATTTCTACAAAAATGCATCGAATGTAGGAGACTTAATAAAATCATAATCAAAATCAAAATTCATAAAATCTGAACGGAATGTCTTATTTATTTCAAATAAAGAGCAAATAAAAGCTGAAAGTTTACTTCTACCATGCTATAACAATTTCGATAGAAGACTCAAATTTTTCAATTTGAAAACATAGACGTCCCTTTACACCTTATCTTTAAGAGTGAAGCACCCAAATAACGTGCGCTTCCCCACAAACACCAGCTGCACTTCGATCCAGCAAGCCGAAAACCGCGAAATTTTGAGATAGGTTAATGTAACAAAAAAAATGATCCCTAAGCAAAATTATATATTACCCAATCATTTATATCCCACTACTATTTATATTATCCCCTTTTTAACAGATACAAGGTGTTCTGATATGGAGTTGATGCCAGAGGGCTCCCTACCACTGATAGCTTTAGCTAGCTTTCCTCGATCAGGTAACACGTGGACACGACAACTCATCCAGAGAGCTACAGGATTGTGTACGGGTAGTTATTATTGGAAAACCGAGAGAAACCTGACTATAGCTTTCAAAGGTAAGTGATTATATAGTGTAAAATAAAGTTGTTAGTTGTTTTATTTTTTTTTATTTTATTTTTTTTTATTACCTGTACTTAGTTTGGTGGTTGGAAGCAAACATATATGGTCCACCAAACCCATCTACTCACAAGCTCAAATTATTACATCTAGATATCAATGTAATGGAAAAACAGGAATAGTTTAGCCCAGATCTCAACAGAGAGCATACAGCCAAGCATCTTGTGTCAGACAATGGAAACAGGATCAGACCAAGACCCAGAAAAGGCGAGGATGACACTCAATACCTGACAGCACACAGCTGTTGAAAATTGGGCGAGCATGGGAAGCAATAATTTAAAGGCCGACTCAGAGATTTTCTGAGGAGGGCGCCCTCAATTTCCAAAAAAATCGTGTTTTTTGCATGTACATAATGCTTGTCTATATACTAATCACTGTGTGAAATTGCTAAGCTTAAATCGAATTCCTTCATATAGAAAATCACAACTTTGTTATAAAATTCCGGATCCGGAATTTTTGTTATACACAGTATCCTATGGGACGTTGTACTGCACATAAATGTTTACTGCATCAAAACGAAAATATCCGATTCATCTCAAATTTCGGAATTGTGCATTTTAGGTTACTATCTTTAGTTCTAGTTGACTATTTTTCATTATTACACAAAAAAAAATATTTCGAAATCTCTGAGTCAGACTTTAAGACGGGTTTGGGGAAAATTTAGCACAGGATTTTCAAAAAAACAAACAAACAGACAGACAGAAGAGCCGAGAACAAGACAAAAACATGGACACCACAAGGACACTCAAACATATCATCCATCACACCACTCAAACACAAAAGTTCACATTTGAAGAAGTCATGGTAGGCCTAAATCCCAAAAATTGCATACAAGGCAAACAAAGAAATCAACCGAGGTCAAGGGACCACTTTTTGAAATGCATATTAATTTTCCCTTTGCTTTCAGCAATTTTGTATTCCGTGTTCCTTTTCATTTTGACCAAATTCAGAAAAGTAGCAAAATTGGGGTCAGTCCCTTGGAATTTACACCTGTGGATATAAAACTTCATGCACAGAAAAAGAAAAGAAATACAGATATCATGTTCTGAAGTGTCAAGAACGCCAAACATTTTCTCAAAATTGGAGAAAATAAAATTGTTTTATTGGTTCAGGCAAGTCAAGTTAGAGGTTATTTTCTTGAGGTGACACTATTTCATCATGGACGGACATAAACGTATCATTTCCAGTTTTGCCGTTAACATGGTTAAGTCCAATCTGGGATCCCAATTCTAATTACAAAATCGCTTATTTTATGATAAATACGCATTTTTAGCATTCTCGTTCGCAGGTATTAATTTCCTGGACAATTACCAACATAACTGTGCAAAATATCAAATTTTGAAAATTGGGGGCACTCTTCCAAAAATGTGCTATTATTGCTTTAATAAAACTTTTAAACAATGCTTTATTGGAACAAAATGGTAATATTTTGATAGCTGCATTTGGGCATATATAGTTTGCCATGCTTTCCGTTTTCTTTTCAATGAGATATTTGCCTTCAAACATTGAAAAATAGGAGAAAATTGATGTCCGAAACACAACTTCAAAATTATTAAAAAAAGAAATGAAAAATACTTAGCAGCTTGAATTCTTCCGAATATTAATGTTTCTTTTTGCCAAACGTGTAGAAATTATGTAATGATGTTTTTCCTTGTATTCTCAATTTATTTTTATATTTTTGAAATTCAAACAAAATGTCCGTGCATCTTATTTCAAGGTAAACATAATGCGGCAGTTTGAAATAGTGTTTTCTTCAGCTTACAATGACTATTAAAAAGACTAAGAAATGTTGAACTTTTCAAAAAAAATGTGACCTTTTTAAGGAAGTGTATTACGTTATCCACATTTCTCAGCAACCAAGCAAGTTATTTGAACATTGATCAAGAGTGGCATAGATATTTATTTTCCGACCACAAAAATCAAAAATTATATAAACTTTCAATCAGATACATCTTAGTCAATGGGAGATGTGAAAAATGGTCAAAAATGTTTACTACGTTATTGTGTATTACGTTGAATGCGTTTTAGTTTACATCATCAACTATAATTTGGCTATGGAATGATATGATGTCAATTATATCTATCTTTAGAATAAATTAGTAAAAGATATCTTAATATTTGTTTATTATAATGTGTATTTTTCAGGCAGAATTCAATACTCAAGGATAACGTAATAAACTAAACAAATTGGAGCATATTTCTTGAGTTCAATTAGGTACTCAAACTTCGTACAAATAAAAATGTTCCAGCAACCTCTCTGATAATGTCATCAGTTGGCATATTTTGTTGATTTAAAATGTTGATAACGTAATATACGCTATTATTTTGCTGTACAAAATGTTTGTGTGCATACTGTGCAGAATCGTAAGAAGTGTTGTTGGCAATATTATTTTTCCCGTAATAGGTATTGAATACTTAAATGTTTAAAACATAAAACATACAATTTTGAGACAATTTTTTTGCGTGTGTCTTACCTCCAAAATGCACCGTTTTCATGAAAATCGACTGGATATTTCTATGCACAGACAGGTTAACAACCAATCCCTCGTCTAAAATGAGGCAGCTATACCTATCTTGTTTGTGATATATTAATAAAAACCTATAGGTTATACACCACAAACCTGGGTTTACCCTTCACGAAATCTTCTATAAAAGGATCAAAGGATTACAAGTATTGTACAGTTTTATTCCGCAAAAGAGTCTTTGCTCTAGTCTAACTCATGAATATCTTATACCAAGGACACACCCTAACCAAGCTGCATGGTTGCCGTTAGGATTGAAAATCTTGGGTGAACTATTTTCTTGCATGGCATCTGAAAAAAAAACTGCTTTAAAATGTCTGAAAATGCACTAGTTATATTAAGAAAGTGGTTGAATTTCATGATTGACATTGTAGACTAGTATGTTTTTTTCAAAGTAAATGGTATTTGGACTGTAAATTTGAGGCGGTTTACTCCGCGCTCAACTTGACATCGATTTGCCCAAACTCGCACGTACAGAACATCTCGTGCTGGGCGATTTGACGTGTTGTGAGTTTATTTATTTATTGGTCCCCCGCCAACTTTAGTTGGCAAAGGGGACTATAGAAATGCCCTGCGTCCGTGTGTGCGTGTGTGTGTGTGCGTGTGTGTGTCCCAAACACGATATCTTTTGATCTAAGCAAGTATGGGTGTCCATCTTCGCACCATAGATGTCACCCAAGTAGACGGTGGATGAGTTCGGAGATGGGTCATATGGCATGGGTCAAAGGTCAAATATGGTCAAAAATAGGGTCAAATTTGGTCCAAAATGGAGATATAAGCCTTGTAAACATGATATCTTTTGATCTAAGCAAGTATGGGTGCCCATGGGGGCATGTGGCATGGGTCAAAGGTCAAATGTGGTCAAAAATGGAATGAAATTGCTATAAGCCTTGGCAATTGTGGCAGGATGATGAAACTTGGTGGGTGTGGTCACCATTCAGTGCTGAAAAATTTGAAGGTCATTTCAAGGTCATGCAGGGTCATTCAAGGTCAAATGGAATTAAATTGCTATAGCCCTTGTCAATTATGGTAGGATGATGAAACTTGGTGAGTGTGGTCAGCATTCAGTGCCAAAAAATTTGAAGGTCATTTCAAGGTCATGCGGGGTCATCCAAGGTCAAATCCCTAAGTATGTGGTAAGATGATGAAACTTGGTGGGTGTGGTCAACATTCAGTGCCAAACATTTTGATGGTCATTTCAAGGTCAAGTAGGGTCATCTAAGGTCAAATAACTAATGGGGGAACGGGTTGGCGTAGCGTATCTCCCCTCGCCTTTCACCAATGAGGTCTCGGGTTCGATCCCCGGCAGGGGCTCGTTCTCGGCGGCCTTATTTGAATTTGGTTTCTCGATCCATACTCGTTCCCGCAGGTTTTCTCCGGGTACTCCGGTTTCCTCCTGCTACTAAAATCGAGCTTCTTGGCATAAATCTGTTCCGGTATCATGGTTTCTCTTTTTTTTTTTTTTTTTTTTTCAAAAAGGGTTAAAACTGTTTTTCAAAAGAGGCAAGCATACAAGCTCACACAGAAGAAGGAAGTTCCAAGAAATTTTTAATTTTGAAGAATCTATGGAGAACCTTAGGATGCTACATAAAAAACAAAAAGGGTTATACATTGCACTTTTTTCTAAGAGTGTTCTCTTCAATTACGGGGGAACGGGTTGGTGTAGCGTATCTTCCCTCTCCTTTCACCAATGAGGTCTCGGGTTCGATCCCCGGCAGGGGCTCGTTCTCGGCGGCCTTATGTGAATTTGGTTTCTCGATCCATACTCGTTCCCGCAGGTTTTCTCCGGGTACTCCGGTTTCCTCCTGCTACTAAAATCGAGCTTCTTGGCATAAATCTGTTCCGGTATCATGGTTTCTCTGATGTGCTGAGCGCCTTTCATGGCTGCCGCACAGCGCCTTGAGCACGTTTACGTGGATATATCGCGCGTTAAAAATATTCAAATTATTAAATTATTATTAAATTATTATTAAATTATTATTAAATTATTATTAAATTATTAATTATAACTACAAATAGTTGTATGGTCAATGTAGTCAACATTTGATACCGTCAAATTGCAACTGCTATGGCAGCAGTCTCAGTGGTTTGAGAACCACTTATTTCCATCACAATTCTCCCTGTGATCATAAAATTATATTTCCCTCCATTTACTATCGCGACGGGCGGGGGACCTTTGTGGTTCGAGAACCGCCTTGTTCGTTTTTATTTACAACCTGGGGAGACCATTCAATGACAAACATTGTTCTCCAATGGTGCCCAAGTGTTCGGCGATTCGTAACTAAAACAATCTGGTCACCATATATTAAAAAAATTGGTCATTTGGTGAATTTAGTTTGTACTTTTGTGTGATATTGTATTTCCTGAGAGTTTCAAATGTGAAAGAAACATCCTCAAAGTTGGCAATGTTGGCAACCTATAGAAACATACAGTGATCATATCGTCGTGGGTTCTGCATACTGTCGAATAAGCATAAATGGGCCCCGGTAGTTCTGAGAAAACGGCATTGGAAAGTTACAGAACGCGTGTAATTAAAGACACTATCAGTGATTTGCTAAATCAGCAAATCGAAAAAATCATCAAAAATCAGATTTTTGCATGTATGTGACAAGTACAGGTAGCCTAACATACCCTGCAAATGATAAGACCACAAGCAACCTAGCCTAATAAGGACAGAATCGGAGAATTTAGTCATTACTGTCCGTTCGGACACTTACTACAACACGTAATTGAATGGAGAACCGTATCTTGGAACACTGCCGTTTTATTCCGTTTCTGTCAATTCTACAGCTGGAAAAGGTAACTTATGAGAATTCTACAGACTTATCCTTCACTTTGAAGCTATTCCTGCAAATTTCAAATATTTTTCAAATCACTGATAGTGTCTTTAAAGGCTGACTCAGAGATTTCGAAATATAATTTTTCTGAGTATTAATTAGAAATATCCAGCTAAAACTGAAGATAGTCACCTAAAATGCTGAATTCCAAAGTTTGAGATGAATCAGAGTTTTAGTTTTCATGCAGTAAACATTTATGTGTAGTATACAGTGCCATAGGATACTGTGTAGAATAAAAATTCCGGATCCGGAAATTTATGACAAAGATGTGATTTTCTATATAAAGGACTTCGATTTGAGCTTAGCTATTTCAGACAGTGATTAGTATATGGACAGGCATTATGTACATGCAAAAAACACGATTTGTTTGAAAATTGAGGGCGCCCTCCCCAGGAAATCTCTGAGTCGGCCTTTAATTTTACAGCAAAATTGACAATATTTTTTTCAGTGTACAATCCCTAGGAATACATCGAGGGAGGTATGACTAAATATGAAAACACAGTTACGGAAATTGTTTGCGCATGAACAGAAATTAAAAAGGAAAACATGATTGTGCTTCATTCAAATTCATTCAAAATGAAATTGAATTATGAATTACTAAATGGAAAAAGGGATTGCGAATGTTCATTCCATTTCGCACAAAACAAATGGTCATGTGTTTTAAGGTGGGACCCATTTGTGTCACATCTAACAATTTTGCCCAAATCAACCCCTCTATAAAATAACACTGCATGCAGCTTAAAATGTCTTTATCAAAAGCATATGAAAATATGTATTTTCTGAAAGCTTATAGGGTGGGCCATTCAACTATGCATGATTGGGATGGTTATACAGGGTGTCACATAAATTATACAGGGTGAAACAACAAAGTAGTTTCAAAATATTTGTTTTTTCATATTCTTATGCAGGATATTGAAATAAATATGGAAGTGTATTTTTGTGATGTGAAAAGAAAGACCTTTCAGGCAATATATGATTTGTCTGAATTATCTGGGCCAAATTAATTTTACAGGGTGTTCACAAATTTGTTCTGTTCGGGGTATAAAAAGACAATTTTATGTCAAATATTTATTATTCACCTATAATGTTGATTTTACTGCTGGGGTCTATGTTTTTGAGGTCAAAGAATCCATTTTTACGGGCTATAAAAATTTTCAACCATTTGTTTTCATGAAGACACCTTGCAGTTAAGACCATGTTCCTAATATATGTCAGAAAGCTTCTTTTGGTATTTATAAGATTAGCCGCATTCACAAATACTTGGAGCGCCTCATTCATGCTTTTGTTTCATCTCATCTTGACTGCAACAACTCTCTTTTGTATGGTTTACCAAAAATCTCCTGTCTTCACTTCAGAGAATTCAAAATTCTGCGGCTCGTCTTATAACAGGTACAAAGCGTCATGACCATACTCTTCAATTCTACATGATCTCCATTGGTTGACTATCGAGGACAGAATTTCATTCAAATCCTGCAGCTTACTTTCAAAGCCATTCATGGTTATGCACCTGCCTACATCAGCAACCTCATATCATTATCCACTAACCGCTCCCTTCGCTCACCACAACAGATTACTTTAAACCCGGACCACATGTCAAGACTTCTTATGGCGACCGGGCTTTTGCAGTGTCTGTACAAAAGCTCTGGAACAATATTCCCTACACAGGGGTAGAATTTCACGCGGGTCTGCGAGTCGACTCACGCAGAGACTCGCACAAAATTGACACAGCTCGAGTCCGACTCACATTGAAACATCGGACATGCATTGATAATCAATTCACATCACTCAAAATTCTAAGTTTTTTTTTTTTTTTTTTTTTTTTTTTTTTTTTTTTTTTTTTTTTTTTTTTTTTTTTTTTCTAATAATGGCATCCACAAAGCTTCCACAAGGCACCCAAAAGTGTCCCACTAACCTAGACGCTAGCACCCATACTGCAAAGTCATCCACAAAGCTCCCACAAGTGTCCCGCTTGCTTGCTTGCGTGAGCCTAGTTTAAGTTGTAGCGCAAGGCTTGCTGGTTATGTTATCGTATAGCACTTTAGAAACCTCTATAAATGTTGTTTATTATAGGTCTGCATGTATGTACGTCTATTTTGATTGGTTACTTAAGTTTTATTATATGTTATCTCTGATTGGCTCCTTACATGATATAAGAATTGGTGGTAGACCTATCTGGGGGCTAGTTATATTTAATTTGCTGAACATGAATTAACTGATCATGCTTGTCACTAGAGAACTAGGAAGAAGGAATTTGAACCTTATACTCCGAGAAATATCCATTACTAAATCATCTTGATGCCTTAAAGGGTTATAGCATCTGACGTGATCAGCGCTCACGCTAAGGATTTTTATTTGTGTAGCAATTTTTGCAACAGCTCTTGCTTGATCATATTGATAGTGCAAATGTATGGGAAAAATTGCTACACAATCTTAAAATTGCATAGCAACATAGTTGGCAGTGGTGTTTGTAACCCACCCTTTTTATTTTTAACCCACCCTTTATATGAAAACACCCTTTATATTGAAAAGTAATAACCCACCGTTTTTGTAATTCAATGGAAATTCTACAGCTGTCACACTGTTGTTATTTTACCTCTTATGTGTAGATAACCTACATGTACAGAGTAAGATAATTTCCATTTTTTTGTTTGTCAATTAAAATCCACTTTGCCCACAAAAAATGCATTTGTATTTAAGGGGAACCTAACTTGTTGGATGTTATGACACTTTATTTTCAAATCGGGACACATCATATGGCAAACATGATTGCACAGATATAGTAATTTGCATTTTATTTTCAGAACCCACCCTTTTTATTTCTGACCCACCTTTGTACAAAACCACCCTTTATTGCAATAAAATCCAGTATCTCAACCTTTTACCACTTTTTAGAATTTTTTAAA
>JAMKCH010034524.1:0-15846 GCA_023653785.1 Ophioderma brevispina | reverse complement strand
GGAGGGCTTATTTATCCTCCCCCTATTCCCCATTGCCTCCATGATACCAGGAAGGAACATAATGAACACACCAGTGTTGAATAAAGAACAATAAAGGAAAGGATCGTTGGTGTTCAAAGGCCTCAGTTTACTTTCAACGAGGTTTTTTTTATGGTTCTACCTTCTGCTGAAACCTGGAGTTTGGCTGAGACAACAAGTCGTTTGGAATTATATTTCCCAATGCTACGTGTATTTTATTGGCAATTGTGACATAATAAAAGTTATAAATTATATTATATCACAATAAGCAGCCCTTTATACCTAATTTGTATTTTAATTTTCAATAAAGAATGTCTTGAAGTTGATTTTCAGTGACAACTTTGTTGATTTTCAATGACAACTTTGTTGATATCGGGATAGCCGAAACTGGAACATGGGGGTTTTCAAGTGTCTCAGATAATTGATCATAACTCCTGAACCAGACCCCCGAATTACACCAACTAAAATTCTTATGAAAGCTGGACCATCTCTTAAAAAGAATCAGTTAAATTCCCTTAAGTGACCTTAAGTTTTTGAAAAAAAAAATCTGTGAGGGCGCTTTTTTTTTTTCAAAATGGCCTCCAAAATATCATGTAAAGTGTGTATATGGGTTAAAAAAGTATCTATGAGGCATGTTTGAACACTTTTTGCATTAGTTTTTATTAGAGTTATTCATAAAGGAGCTAAATTTGTATTACAGAATATTATAAAGAGGTCCAAATGAGGGCGATTTTCAAAATGGCCGCCAAAATCCTATATAAAGTGTATATATGGGTTAAATTAGTAATTATGAGGCGCGGATGACCGCATTTTGCATTAGTTTTGACTAGAATTATTCCAAAAAAAGCTATACATATGTAGCACATAATCTATAGAGGTCCAAAATGAGGGTGCTTTAAAAAAAAGGGCAGCCAAATTTCAATCTGATCATATATTTGCGGGCCTAATAAACGATGCTACAAAGCAAATTAGTCCAGATTTAAATTAGGTTTGTTCACATATTTGCAACAATAAACCATGTGATTGATAAAAAAGGAAGGCTATCAATAAGGGCACTTTTCAAAATCTGGATCATGACATGAAAATGTATCAGAAATGTTGGCAAAAATAATTTAAATATTGATATGACTTTCCTTTAATATGCAATTCTACATAATTATTTTAGGATTGATTTTCAGTAGTGTTCACATTAAAAATGACAATCACAAATTTTGATGAAAGGTCGTAATATATTTTCTGTTCACTAAATGCTGACAGAAATCATTTTCAACACTTAATTCTTTTCCAAATTCTCTATATAATTGGGTATGTTCATGAAAGGATATTCAAGAATTTAACCAAAACCCTCGCCTAGGAAAGTCCCTTATACCCCATTTGGACCATTTTTTGAAATTAGACCACATGGTTTAGACCAAATGGATATTAGGACCAAATGGAAGTTAGAACCAAATGGGTATTAGACCAAATGGGTATTAGACCAAATGGATATTAGACCAGATGGATATTAGACCAGAGGGCATTAGACCAATGGCTATTAGACCAAAGGGTATTAGACCAAATGGATATTAGAACCAAAATGAAATATTAGACCAGATGGGTATTAGACCAATTGGCAATAGACCAATTCGGTTATAGACGATCTGGATATTAGACGATGTGAGGATTTAGATCAGATGAATAGGGACTAAGTGGCTATAGACTAAATAGTTATTAGACTAACTTGTCATTAGATAAATGGTTATTAGACCATTAGAGTTAGCCAAAATGGCAATTAGACCAGTTGGGATTCGACTAAATGGCAACAAGTCACCTGTGGGGTAAGAAGAATTGCTGCTGCCGATTTCAACTAACCCTGGTTGCCAAGTTGAATCGGTGTTACACGATTGTAAAGGTGTACACTGTGACATGGTGTTATCGTTCAGTGTTGTTGTAACACCATTCCTAGGGAACCAATTGTGACGGTACCGGTATACCCGGGGAGGGATCACATAATGAAAGGTATGGCTGGCGTTCCAAACCCAGGGGCACTTCGGTGACAGAGGACTCAACCAAATTAGGGGTATTGGGTGAGAGACACCCAAAAATGAATACGCAATCGTACGGGGTCCCGAATCCTTTTTCCCACAATGCCTTTGGTATTATTCAGTCTTGAGAATTTTAAAAAGCTGTTGGTTTCACTTTACGCAACTTTTTTTTTTTTTCAATTTTAGAAACAGGATATACGTAATTACCGGACCAGGCAGTATTCTACTTGTATTATACGTGTAGTCTACTTGGCACCTGTCAGATGAAATATCTCGAAACAGGTCAATGGAGTACAATACCTACATACAGAATTTCCAAAATATCGAATAATAGCAATTGTGTGAAGCAATGGCGGCATGCCTTTCATACAAGCCCTGCCGGTAAACACACAATGATGATGTTCAACCCTCCTAAAATGATGAACATAACATCAGTTACTCCTACAAACCCGATATCCTTCGGGTCTAATATGGGAGTGCAGGATTGTTTGGGTCTAATAACCCATATCTACCATGAACTTCTAATTTTTCTCCCGGGAGTCCCTCTTTAAAGAAGGGGACTGTAGGAGTCACACCACTAAATAACTCACCATAGACTTGTTGTACAAAAAATTGAACTCTCACCAACGTACGATTTCTCGGCGTATAAAGCGAACGGGTACTTCCTGTCCTCTTGACTGTGAGATTTTGAAAACAATAGAGTAAAATGGTACATATATTAGATGGCCAAGGCTTGCTGCAAAATTGTGATTACTGTTGATGTACAACGTACGGCTACGATAGTGAGTCATGTCATGAGTAAAAACTGTGATCTAGCCTTGGCTAGAAACTGATTCGATCTCAATTTTGGCACCTCTAAAACTCACGAAATCTACTTGCAACCTCTTTAATCGGCTCAAATTGATCTCTAGAGTATAGATTGATGCTTGAGGAAATTGCAGACAACGTTCAAGTTTATCGTGACCTGGCTCAAACAAGGCTTGGGCCATATCCCTTTATATGTAATGCATGAAATTGTAGGAATCACACACTAAAATAATCCCCAAGACTTGGTACAATAAATGACCTCTCCCCAAACGTCGATTCTCGGCCATAAAGCGACTGGTTACTTCAAAACGGAATTTTTTTTTAAGATTAGCACCATACCTCTTCAACAAAATGAAAAAAAGTCATTATGATGAAGGCTGATTATTTTAGCTACAGAGCATCTAAAGATTTGCATGTTTTCAAAACGGTCACGCCTCGTTGAGTGTAATGAAATAAAAATTGTACAGTTTCTCCAAACCCTCAGAAATTATACAAACAATGGCACAGGACAAAATTTTACCACCCAAATGTTTGTTACTAGTCCAACCATTATGATTAATTTCAAATTTCATGGAAAGACACAACTCCTCAACATTTTGTGAATCTTCAGTTAGGCAAGGGCCATTATTCCGGACGCCAACATTGTCTCCCGGCCACGACGTCGTGCTTACACCTAGTTTATTTAATCTGCAAGCTCAAAATAAAAAACCGCTGCCTTTGTTATCTACCATACACCAGAATAATTGCTCAAAATGCTAACATTTACAAAACAAAACCGAACAAATTATAACAATATAAAGCAAAAACCTCTAGAGTGCAGCAGATTACTAAAGCTAATATATATTGTGTTTTTCATAATATGTACGTCTCCAAGTTAGAGACGGATAAAATACGACCAAAATTACGTCCAACATACACCAAGGACACCACATAAATTCGCACTTTGTTGAGTTAAGCATACTGGAATGCACAGGGTATAATACGAGAACGTTTCTACTCGCTAGGCAATGGCAGAAATTCACCCTGTGATCCACGTATCCGAGTCATGGACATCCAAATCTAGGGTGTTATGGCTTGAATGTATGAAAATGAGCAACAGTTCTACCCTGGTATCAGAAGATCTTAAAGTGGTGTCGAAGTCATGGAGCCCAGCACAAATGAATTGTTTGAATGATACTATCTATACATATGTTCACATCTTAAATGTACGGTTCTTGTCCCAAACACCAAAATACTACCAACCACTTTATGCAGCATAAAAATCGGGTTTACCAAATAGCATGTATTGAAAATATTAAAATGAAAAAAAAAAATGTTTTTCATTATATAGTAGAAAACATGTACAATGCTGCATGTTTTGCGTGAAAATGTAAAACTCTAGATGGCGGCCAAAAATATCGCCCCACAAACACTCAAGAACCAAGATATTCGTACGGGAAATCTTTCATTCTTAAACATGTTTATTTTGCACAAAACATGTATTAGTATCACAAATACAGCATACCAACATTGAATTGTTTTCTTTAAACCAACCCGCAATAACAAGCACCAAATTGTTCTTTTCATCATATCATATAATTACAATAGTATAAACTGATATGAATTACATATTGTACAGAATATAATCTAGAAAAACATTGCTTGCAAATTTTGAAAAGGAAATAAACTGGTGACCTATTTACGCCACCGTAGTCTGATGCAGCTTGCTTAAAATTTAGGGGATCAATATCAGATTAAAGCAATTAAAGAAGCTACGACAAAATAATCTTAAAATTGACTTTGGCCTATTACGATTTAAGAAGTCAAAATAGCGAATATTAAGGTAGTCCGGTGATTATTTGCGCATTCTACTATGGGTTCGATGATACATTCCATTATTACCACTCTTTAGCGAGACGTATCGAAGAATAAAAAAATTATATAATTACCATTGGGTGGAAAAGGTTGTCCTGGCGTGACATTGTTCTAGGTTAAAAAATTTTAAAAAATGGAGTCAAGAAAATGGGTATTTTTCAACAAATTGAAAAACAACTGAAGTACAACATGACTAGTTAGAATTGACATATTTTGAGATTTTGCTTATATAGGTTTTTTTCCAGTTAAACATCTCAAAATGTGAATCGCGTGAAATGCAAACTCAATTGAATTATTCTGTGATTGATGTTCACATATGACAGTATTGACAGACGATATAGATCTATTATAATCAATGCAAAAAGTAACCGCCGCCCAAAGGCAGAGGGGTGAGGTGGAGTTTCCCTGTTGTTTTTTTTGTGGGGGTAGGGGGATAATAGGTCGAGAGATTGTTGAAAGCCCCTCATTGAAATAAAGGGGAAAGCCCAAAATAGTCACAAAGTTGTTAAAAATTCAAGCTCAAATATTACGATAAACATACATATGTATTCGAAGTGACCAATTGTATTCCTTATTTAACACACAATCTGGTATAATTTCAAACATTTGGTATGTTCAGGCGAAAAGCTAAAAAACAAGACACGGGCGAGGTGTGAGCATGTGTAAAACAAAACATTGGAAAAAATCCGAACCATACCCACCATATTCATTTTATTTGATGTGTTAAACGGGTCCGCCTCATTATATGTCATCCAAGGTGAGCATGTGGTGATTCGAAGGGACTGGAAATTTGAAGACAACATATTTTTGATACTATTGAATGTTATTATATCATTACGAGCCATTGTAGCCAAAATATAAAGACCAGAAATGAGAAAACGGTCTGCAGGCAATGTTTATTCTTTTTGCTATCTGCGAAGATAGACATTTGTGAAAGAAAATGATCAGGTTCAGACAGAGGGCAGGAAGCACTAAAAAAGACCTGATCTACAAAAATGGCAATTAAAAGCACCCATTTACATGAAACGGGGTTCTTTAAACAAGTACCCCACCCAATTCACATGCATTGGGCGGATTCCAGCTGAAGAGAGAGACCGGAAAAGCACCCAATTCAGTTAAATTGGGTTATGTCACCCAAAGGCCTAAAAAAAGCACCCAATTATGGCAATTTTAGTAATTTTTGGTGAATATTATTAAACATTCCTGTACAACCTTTCTTCTGTGATTATCTCACTGAAGTAAAATTCTAATCAATCACATCACATCATGGAATTAGCAGTGTGTGCGCATAAGGAAAGGTAGGGTGTGCAAATGTTTGAAACTGTCTTGAAATGTGGATCGGTAGGGTCTATTTAATAAGATTCTTGATCATCATTGATTTTATATAACGCAGGACTAAAGAAGGAATCCATTACAACTTGTGGCTCATGTATTTCCCTTTTCTTTGCACTGATCATTCTAAAGTCATGAATGAAAGATACACCACGAACTCGTGAGACAAATGTCGAGCTGCATGCACAGTCCCATATCATGCATTACGGCAAATGCGTGATCATATCTGAGATTAGATTAGAGGCGTAGTTTTTTGTTGATGAAAGACTTGTAAGCTCTTGTAATGTTGTAAAAAATGCAGCTTGATGCACCCCACATGTGCGATTACCCCCGCTGCCCCCCCCCCCCCCGGTACTGAAATGTGCACATAATAGTATTTTTTTAAAAGGACATGTAGGGCGACATGCTAGACGTACTAGGAACTATGGCTATAGGCTGTCCCTCTGAAGTGACATTTTGAAAACAAAAGGATACACATTGGGATATACTAGAGTGCAAGGCTGCCACAAATTTTGTTTCCGTGACTGTACCCGTACGGCCTACGTATGAGTCATTGTCATGGGTAAAACCTGTGATCAAGCCTGGCTAGGAACTGATTCGATCTCAATTTGGCACATAAACTCAAAATCTACTTGCCACCTATAAATCGGTCAAATTTGATCTCTAGTATAGATTGATGATAAACATTGCAGAAAAAACATTTCAATTTTATCTACCGGCTCAAACAAGGCTTGGGCATATCATTTATATGTAATGCATGAAATCTGTAGGAATCACACAAACTAATAACCTCCCCATAGACTTGTGTACAAAATGACGTCCACCAAACGTCGATTTCTCGGCTATAAAGCGACTGGGTACTTCAAAAAATGATTTTTTGGGGGGAAGCTTCGCGCCCTACCTCTCAACCACAACTGAAAAAGTCATATGATGACGGCTGATATTTTTTAGCTAACAGAGCATCGAAAGATTTGCCATGTTTTTCAAAACGTTCATGCCTAGTTGAGTGTACTAGAAATTAAAGTGTACAGTTTCTCAAAACCCTCAGAAATTATCAAAAACAGGACAAAAATCTTTACAACCCAAATGGTTTTACTAGTCCACACATTACAATTGCATTGAAGACCAAACTCATCAAAACATTGTGTGACTCTTCATTTAGGCAAGGGCCATAGAGGCCATGATCGTTCGCGATTTAACGATCTTTTCGTGCTGCAGCGCTGGGGATCACTTACTTCCTTCCTATAATCTTTTTCAAATCTTATGCTAACAGGAAAAAAGCTGTATCCCCAAATGAAAAGAGTGACATTTAGTTTGAGAAAAGAATAAAGTCAACTCAATATTCTGCCAGAATGTCAGAAGTGACCAATATGTACACGTAAACTCGAGCAAACAATAGAGCTAATGATATTGAAAATCAACCTAAACACTTCAGAATCTTTCTCAACAGGGTATGCAGGCCCATTGTTATGCCATACACTGTTGAAAGGGATTTAACGCTATATCAGGTGTTATGACTTCCCATATTGGGCTTAGTATCTGTTCGAACTACCATCCAAAGGGGAAAAACATACTACACCTCGCTAATGATTTTAAAAAATGTAGGTCGTGAATACCATTGTCTTTGCGTAAATTGCATAGAAATATGGTTTTCTGGTTTTAAAGACAATAAACTTGCGGATTAGGTTATGCACAAATTAGGTCAGCCTTGTAGGGCTTTTTCTTTCATGAATTTTGTCCATTTACAACTTCTTTTCGAAAAAAAATTATTAAATCATATGGTCAAAGGTAATGAAACACACAGTAGAATATCATAAGGATTTCTTTTATCGCGAAACGAGGAAAGAACTCGCGCCATTGCAGCTTCGAAATTGTG
Source organism: Ophioderma brevispina (assembly GCA_023653785.1). NCBI lineage: Eukaryota > Metazoa > Echinodermata > Ophiuroidea > Amphilepidida > Ophiodermatidae > Ophioderma > Ophioderma brevispina. The sequence goes on along the minus strand of JAMKCH010034524.1, from coordinate 7,935 downwards.
CAAATGCATGCACAATAACAAAGGGACCAGATGTAAAAGAAGGTGACGTGTGTTCCGTGCCGATTAATGAGTATCATTAGCCCCATTGTTCGGTCGAGCATGTTGGGTTTTGTCTATCCCGTGGTCACTGATATTTCTATAAATAAATTGAGTTGACATTTTATTCATTTTTCTAAATAATGTGCACACCTGTATGTGGGGGACAAAGCTTTTCCTGGTTAAAATAATATTGTTTTAATTTTCGTAAGGAAATAAGGAATCCGATCTCTGGAGAACGAATATTTATTAAAAAAGGCCAAAATTGTATCAATGTACCATGGCTAATATTCGGCGCCAACACTTGTCTCGGCACTGGAAAGTCGTCTGATACACCTAGTTTATTTAGGGGGGGGTGATTCCTTTAGGTTTGACGAAATACTGGGGCTAAAATACTAAACTGCTACCAATTTTTTTTTTTTTTTTTTTTGGCAATTCCGAAAAAAAAATGTGAGCCATGTCAGCAAATATATGAGATTATAACACACGTAATAATGAATGTGGTCGGTTCATGAATACAAATCATGCCCATTGGTCTGTATATGATATGCATCGGTGGCATAAATAATTACGCTAATGACCGCCACGGCTGATCACCATGGTAGTGCCAGTAAATAAAATACAGCATATTTAAAAAGAACCTTTTTTAAAACAACAAGATAATTATCGTCCAAATAAGTATGGACAGACGATAATATAGCTTGAATATAATATATTGAATTTATAAACAAAAAGTATTTGCAACCCCGTCTCTGGGTCGGATCTGCTCTAGCCAGTCGCGGTTGCGGTTGCATGGGCCAAATTCTCCTATTAAAATGTCTGGACCAATTTTACCTTGTACATTTGTAATCAGAGGTTTTTAGTTCTATGCATTCATATAGGGAGAAAATAATCAATATAAAAAATCGATCCATGATCGGTCCATCCCCCTTTAACTGACCTTCAATCTATAGCACTCTGCAGCTCAAAATAAAAAACCGTGCCTTCTTTTATCTACCATACCCATATATAAGCTTGCATAATGATTGCACCTTTAACAAACAACACCGAACAAATTACTAAAAATAGCAACTCATAGAGTGCAGCAGATTATAAAGCAATCCTTATTGTTTTTCATAATATGTACGTCTCCAGTTAGAGACGGCTAAAATACGACCAAATACGTCCAAAATAACACCAATACAACCACATTAAAATTTCGCACTTTGTTGAGTTAAGCATCCTGAATAGACAGGTTTTAATAACGAGAACCGTTTCTACTCGCTAGGCAATGGCAGAAATTCACCCTGTGATCCACGTATCCATCAGGACCTCCAAATCCTAGGGTTGTTATGGCTTGAATGTATGAAAATGAGCAACAGTTCTACCCTGGTATCAAGCAGATCTTAAAGTGCTTGTTTCGAGTCATGGTACCCAGCACAATGAATTGTTTGAATGATACTCTATACCTATATCACACTCTTACAGTTACTGGTTTTCCCCCCAACACCCAACAACCACCAATCACTTTAATCCATCATAAAATCGGGTTTACAAATTAGCAATGATTGGAAAGAAATTAAATGAAAAAAAAAATGTTTTTCATCATATATATAGTGAGAAATACATCCTTCTCAAAAATGGTAAATCATTTTTCAATATTATATCCTCAACAATACTAAGTTGTTTTTGTATATCACATTCAAGAGAAAAGAACAGGCTTTTGCCTGATTTCTTTTTCACATCTCAATGCGTATATCAATCGAGAGATAACTCCAGTTTACTGCGGAACGCATAAATCGCGTTTTGTGCCATTTCTGGTTGAGTGAAAACGGTGAACGAATTAGTTAAACATAATTATTTCACACTTGAACAGATAGGAAAATTCTTTAAAAATGGATTAACTTCATAAAGAACTCTAAACGCATACGAAACACAGTTACTACTTGTGGAAGTTTATTATCAGTAATTTCTGGCTTTAAGATCAAGTCATAACAATCCACATACTGTTGTTTGTCAATGAAACATGAGCGTACAACCGTCGTACAGCATCTGTAGGGAGAGTTTTCTATGGTCTTGAAGTATCATGAAACGCAAATTCCTACTACCGCTTGATACTTTGCTTCCAATCAAATTTTGAATTGACTTCAACCATTAGTAATGTACAAAGATGTGCAATATTTTAAAACCATTCTTTGGATTTGGAGTGTTTTTAGTTTGGTTGCCATAACATTCCTTCTGTCATAGATTTTAACAAGATACCAATCTTGTAATAAATTCAAAGCTCCATTTCATTGACGTGCAATAATATTGTATTGTTTGTTATTTATTACAAGAAGATTTTTATAATTGAACTGTTTGTTGACTATTAAAAACTTGTATCGAATAAAGTAGACTTCCTTTGTTTACTAAATTTAATATCTGTGCTTTGTTTCTTTTTGGTCAAGTTGCAATCTTTTGTGAGCTTTAAGACAGCTGCATAGCTGTGCTAAACACTCGGGGCCCCTGCATGAAAGTGGCACAAATCGAATTGTGGTATGTCGCAACTAATTGAATATATCTCGGATTGACAAAGCAAATGAGATGAAACAACACATTGAAAGCCTGGTCTTTGTTCTTTAACATTATGTCAACTAATAATGACTTATTTTGGTAATTTCATATTTCACCATTGTTTTTTTCTAATTGTACCATTTTTTGAGACAGCTGTACAATGGCTGGCCTGTTTTGGTGAAAAATGTAAAACTCTAGATGGGGCCAAAATTCGCCCCCCAAACACTCAAGAACCCAATATAATGCGTACAGACCTCTTTTCAATTCTTCAGATGTTTTATTTTGACCAAAACAGTATGATATCAAAATACAGCATACCAACATTGAATTGTTTTCTTTAAACACCCCGCAATAACCAAGAACCAAATTGTTCTTTGTTCATATATTCATATAATTACAATAGTATAACTGATATGCGAATATACAGATTTGTCCCAGATTCTAATAAGAAAAACATTGCCCTGCCAAATTTTGAAAAGTGACAAACCGGTGACCTATTTACGCCACCGTAGTCTGATGCAGCTTGCTTAAATTGAGTGGATCAATTTCAGCTTTCAAAAGCAATTAAAGAAGCTCGACAAAATAATCTACATTGACTTTTGCCTATACTGATTAAGAAGTCAAAATACGCTAATATAAGGGAGTAGTCGGTGAATTATTTGCGCATTCTTACTATGGGTATCGCATGTTAACATTCCATTATTACCACTCTTAGCGAGACTATCGAAGAATAAAAAAATTATAATAAGTACATTTGGTTGAAAAGTTGTCATGGCGATGACCTGTTCTAGGTTAAACTTTAAAAAATGGAGTCAGAAAATGGGTATTTTTTAACCAAATGAAAAACAAACCTGCAGTACAACATTGACTTTTAGAAATTGACATCCTTTTGAGATTTTTGCTTAATATAGGTTTTTTTCCCAGTTTAAATCTCACAATGTGAATCGCGTGAAATGCAAACTCAATGAATTATTCTGTGAATTGATGGTCACATAGGACGATTATTGCCAGAACGATATATCTACTTAATAATCAGGCAAAAGTAACCGCCGCCCAAAAAGCAGGGGTGCAGGTGGGAGTTTCACATGGTTTTGGGTAGGGATAATATATGTTCTAGAGATTGTTGAGCCCCTCCATTGATTAAAGGGGAAAGCCAATAGTCCCCAAATTGTAACACTCAACTCAATATACGAATAAACATACATATTTTATATCGAATTGACCAATGTTTTATTTCCATATTTAACACCAATCTGGTATAATTCACACATTTGGTTATGTTCAGAGGCAAAGACTAAAACAAGACCGGGCAGGGTGAGCATGTGTAAAAAAACATTGGAAAAAACAAATCAGAACCATCCCGCAAATATTATATTGAATGTTGTTAAAACGGGCTGTGGCCTCGTTGGTATATGTCCTCCAAGGTTAGATGTATTCCTCCTCATGATTTTTCAATTCCCTCCTCCTTCTTTCCATTGCCTCTCTCATCTGTTACCCAACATTGGCCAATGTATGATGTTAGCTTCCCTCCACTGGGGGGGGGAGTTCAAAAGGGGATATCATGCGTGAAACAAATTCACCCTAAACAGCGTTTCCACCTTCCTAAAATATAAAAGTATTTATGTTTGCTTTGCTACCTAAAACTTTTGTTTTTTGACAGTTTGTGTACTACCCTAAAACAAGTAGCATGCATTGTGCATTTACACCTTGATTATCTTGTTTTGCTTAACCTCCAATTTTCAATATTTTGAATAATTTTGAATCTCTGCTTAGTGAGTATTACATACCTAAACTCGTAAATCACAACACCAATTTTTGTCGAAAAAGGACCCTTTTTACGCGTTTCTTGTTCACGCATCATTATCCACACTTGGATACAGTGGCTCCGGTGGTTATCCGCTCGTCAGTTTTGTCAGCCCTTTCCTTCTTTTGCCGTTTCTTATTGCCAGTCCGTCATTCTTTTGTCTAATCTGCTTGTCCTTTATTCTTGCCACGTTCAGCCCATCTCCACTTTTCCTCTTTCGAATTTTTCTGGTCTTTTCCTTCATTTTGTTTGTCTTATTATACATCTTGTTCCTAATTGGTAATTGAGCATATTTCTTTCCATTGCCCTTTGGTGGTGTTTGTAATTTTGTTTCTATAATTTTTTTGTCCATTTCGGCCCCATATTTTATATAGTTGTTATCACCATTGGTCGTACACCCCTGGGGGGGGTCTGTTTCCAATGCATGTATTCTTTTTGCACAGAATTTTCTTACACTTGCCAAAAGAATTCCATCCAGTTTATCCTGTCATTGGATTTCAATTGTGTTATTGATTTCCGTCCAATTTCTCGTTGAATTCGTCCGTCAATAATCAAGACCGATGTGGCAGGAGATATTGTCTCCGGACTCATCAGTACACCTACAACGATTGAAAGAAAAGACATCGATTCAGGGGACTCTTCACGCAACATTAGTTAACGCTTTATTCCGCTGTCGTCCATTAAATTCGGAACTATGGCCGGGCAGACCATATCTCCTGTTACACCGGTCTTGTATGACGGAAACAAAGTAAACGGAGCAATTGGACGGAAATCAATAACACAAAGTGGAAATATAACACACAACTGTGATATCAATTACAGATTAGTTTGGCCTTTCGCCAATTCAGATTTCCGGGAAGTATTTCAGTGCGAAATTAAAACGTAACACCTTTAATAAACAAAATTTAATTACAGACATATCCGGATGGACAGCTAGATCGGTTACTTGGCGTTAATCTACGCAGCAGCACCTGTCAAAATTAACTCATTAAACATGTTCTATAAAAAAAACAAATGTAATGTATTGAGTTGCTTGACAAAAGGCTCAAAGCTATCAAAGGAGGAAATCAGGTGGTGCAGAATGAATCGGCTTGCAACAATATTAACTCCTACCGCAGTTTTGACACAATGTTGTCAATCCAATATTAGCTATACACTGAATTGTCACATAAGCTACTTGAAACATTGTGTCATTGGGAAATACTAAAAGGAGACAAGGTAAGCAGAAGGTACATAGCCACATTTAAATGTGGCTATGGTAAGAGAATACAGATACGAATCATGCAAATTCGGTGAGCTCAATTACTTGAAGTTGGGAGTAAACCTTAGATAGAATGCATGGCTATAAAGCTGCAAGCTGCTGATTTTGGAAGAGCGCAAAAATCGCATTAACGGCGTAGGGCTATAGGTCAATGCACGTATGTAGACACGAGGCAAAAAATCTGTCCCACCGGGACTGATGTTTGAAATATGATATTTAATAGACTCCGGCTATATTGACTATCTCCCAAAATATAAGAGACCCAAACTTGGTCATCAGTTCTCAATGACAATGTTACCTAGCTTCAAGTCTCACCTTAGAGAAAGCAGTTGGTCATTTAGCATTATTGCAGCTTTTCAAGTGCAACATAGCCGTTGTTCTAATTTATCAATTAAGTATAATGATCTCTGTTGGATGTTTGTAGTTTTTGAACTGCTTTGTTGTTATTTGTTTTCTGTGGGTCTGCAAGAAGTTTTTGGTTACAACTTTTTATATAGTGTCTCAAGCCATGTGTGGTCTATCCCGCAGGATGTGCTTTTCTCTTTGTCCCTATCTGTTTTTGTGTTCTCCTATGGCAATGCGCAGACTCTCTCTTTGCAGCCGTGATGTGTTTGTTAATATGGGGGGGGGCGGGGGGGGTATCTTGGGGGGGGTATATTTATCTCACTGAATAGTGCAATCTTAATGTTTTAAACCTATCTCCTCTACCCAGTTTTAGCCCATTCTTGAGCACATTATTCATCTGTAGATGCCTCTAAGAAGCGAAGCTATTATAGCAAACCTTGATCAGATTGTCTTTATTTATATGCTATATAGCAAGGATGGTTATCATTTTCTACATTGAAAAGAGAATGGGGTGGATATGATATATGTTAATTGTTATGGCCATTTATTACTCAAATTTGGACCAAAATAGGATTTAAAATGAAGGAATTTGGATATCTGTGACTCTGTAAACCATATTTTTAATACAAATCAACGTGGTAGCGCATCACAAATGTCTGAATATATTGGAAGAAACTTCAAACCATCAAATATTTACCAAAATCAGTATTCAGATTTCAGTGTTACAAATCTACAAGACCCTTGTTTTGTGATTCATCCATATGGCACGAAATTGCAAGGGCGCGGGGTGGTAAATAGGATTAAAATCAACTCAATCAACTTGAGTGTTCCAAATCACATACCAAAAATGACCACAGGAATCTTCAAAATACACAAAAATCTGAAATTAAAGGTGAGGTGATGATGCCCGAAGGAGGAGGTAAACAAAAGACCAGTAAGGCCAGAATGGGTCGCCCCCTACTTATGCTAAGTACACATTAAAATTTAAAAATAGAAAAACAAAACAACATAAAAAAGGTAACAATTGACAAGCACCGTAGACGCAAGACGCGCCCAAAAAAATCTAAATTCGGTAAGGATACGCCAGCTATTCATAAATGGTTTAATTAATTTGGAATACATTGAATATAGGACGAGCAGTATGTGAGATTCTAAGAAAATTGTTTTGATGGTATTTCAAAGCATTAAATAATATGAGAACAATTTTCAATTATGGACAGACGAACAAATTAACAAGTACATGCTGCTTAATTCTTATCATAGCAATCAATAAGATTTCTTTTCAATGATTTCTGAAGGGTTTTGTTGATTTTGAATATTTTATGGTTAAGTTACAGGGAGTTCCAGAATGAAGGCACCTGTAGTCCTAATTGTTTTGTCGGAAAAGGCCTTTTTGGTTTTAGCTATGTGTAATCTTGGGCATTCATTGTGTGATAGTCGGTATTCGCTGTGTTTCGTAAATACTTGTCAAATGTTTCCGGTGATTGATCCGTGAAGTGTTATACATAAATATACCCAAGTTAGTTTAAATGTGTCAACTAACATTTAAGGTTCGTATTAGTAAACAAAGGGTCAGAAGACAACATATAATGACTGTAGAAATTGTTTCTTAGTGCCATTTGGGAGTTTATAAATCTTATTAAATAGATCTTAGACGATTACCCCAGCAGATTAATATACATAGTTTATATACGGCAAATGCAAAATGAATACAACGAATACAAAAATACCCTTTCTGGCACAAATGTCTCAATTTGTTTTTTTAAAATTCCAATATGTGATGCGATCGCGGGAAAACCCGCCCACATGGTGGGAAATTGATATTTTGAGTTTTTACATCACTGCAGAGTTTGCAAAAGTTTTCCATAACTGTTTACTTTTCTTCTCTTTGATAAACACATCAAAAGTTACGCCTTATACAATTGACAATATATTCACAGTCACCCAGACGTTACAC
>JAMKCH010034523.1:0-15461 GCA_023653785.1 Ophioderma brevispina | reverse complement strand
AGGTTCAGGTCATCCTGGGGGTTAACGTTACCCAGTGCTCCGATTTTGTTGAAACTGGTGTCAAATTGTTAGTCTTGCCTTATTTTACAATGTTTGGCATTTGGTTTCGTAATTAGTGGCAAAAATGTAACAAGGGTCTACATGGTCTATAGGGGTCACCAATACTTGACCTCAAATTATATACAGAGGTGTCACCCAAAGAATTGAAATTAATTTTCTGCTTCAGTATGATCAGGGCAATAATTTGACACCGTTTTCAACAAAATCTGTGCATTGGATTTTTTTTTGCCCCAGATGACCTTGAACCTTATCACGGCTGTAGCCGTGTAACTAAAGGTCGGAACCTATACAAACTATACATTTTTTTAATCCTTATAATGAGACAAATACATTGGTGTACATTTAAACACAATTTGACTTGATTTCAAATTTGCCCCTGTACTAATTTTACTCCCTTATTTTACAAAGTTCCCCACATTTCCCAGAGGTTGGACCCAAAAATTCGGATTCAGCATCCTTCAAACTATAGAAAAACATTTTCAAACCTTCTTCACCAAACTTCTAGAATGGGATTCTGGTTTATAACCCTACTATGTGTATCCTAAAAAAAAATCTCCTCCTGTTCCTTTAAGACCTTCCAAGGAGATCTACCTCCTTTGGGCATAGATGTTCCAACTCCATACATTCACAGGTACCTTCTTTTAAAATGACAAGCAAGAGTGTAAAATTTGAGCTAAGATTATTGATGCAAGTAAACAATTGATTCTAGGATTATCTTAAACGATGTGTATCTTTACTTTGACGTGAATGACTGGTTAGTAGATCATACTTACCGGCATGGGATATTGAGTCCATGTAGCCTCAATTAGATTGATGATAACTAGAGGTGGTGGTACGGAAGACAAATGATTGACTCCACCCAGGAGAACCAGATTATCTCCAGATATATGGGCAGTGTGGGAATACCTATAGAAGAAAGCACAGGGTTGGAAGGTGGAAAATGTACTTTTTAGCATTTTTAAAGGTGTAGTCACATTTTTTGACAAAAAGTTTTAAAACTTTCTAGTTATAAGCATTATCTGATAATTCAAGTTTAATTCATGCACTTTATCCTACTTTCTAAAACTTCCATTTTTTTAAAGGATTTGAAATACCAAAACAAAATACCTGTGAAAGCAGGAGAGACTTGTTTTGAAAACATAGGCATATCGGTTTATTGTTGTGATGATTATCCCAGACTTTCCATGGGGACTGTGACCTATTGGCCATGATCTATCGGGACCGACTACAGGCACCTTCAATTTAATCTGTAACCTCTTTACTTTAAACTGTTCCCTATTGCACAAAGTTGTATTACAAATTTAATAGTAACAAACAACATTATATTCAAAATATGAGCTAACAAATTTAAAGTGAAACAGTTTTCTTCAAACTATTCAACTAACCCGGATCGGGCAGGGTGGTAACATTTTAATTGCCAGAGAAAAAGTTTCAGTGCTCCGGGCAATCAGACAGGCGATTGTTGTGCCGTGCACCAAGTTTTTACTACTTTAGGTATATTTGGGCATAAAATGGCTTGAAAACATCTTATGAAATTATCTTAATATGCAAAATTCCAGCCTTATTTCCAAAATTATATAGAACAGTTCAACTTTACTATTTTGGGAATGTTACTCTGCACATTTAAAGTCATGATCTTTGCAACAGCATGTTATCAGATGCCATTTTGTAGGGACGACACACCAACTTGTAATCTCATTTCATTTGTAGGCAAACATTAAAAGGTATTAGTTTATAGGAGGAGGTTTCAGACTTGATGTAAGAATTTACCTCTAATACAGCATGGTATTTGTAATAAGATTTATTATTTAAATAAAAGGCTTACCACCTACCTTGGTGAAATCAAGTTTGGAGTTATGTGAAAGCATTTGCATTCCCAAGAACTGGCTTGGATAGTGTACAGAGAATTCAAAGGTCGAAGGTCATCTCCCAGACCACCAGCTATGATGAAAGTGTGTTCTTGCCAACACGACATGGTGTGAGAGTGTCTGGATTCAGGTGTATCACCAGTAACTTCTATCTGCAGTTTGAACATGGTTAAAATATTAGGCAAGGGGTTTTAAATTTCAAAATTGTTCTTCTCCAATCTGAGCAGATGGTGCAAAGCAAAACAGATCAAACATATCTGTTGAACAAATATATTTCAACTGCACTGTAGTAAGAGTCGCACAACTTGATCATCCATATAATTTGTTATTATATTTATGCATGTTGTTTTATGGATGAAATGGTCTTGAACTAAAAAGTAATTTAAGAGTAACATCTGGGAATAAACAACCTAAAGAATTGGAGTTGACACCCCTGGGCACCGCCATTTTAAAGTATTTTATTTTTTTCAAAACAAAAATTTGAACAGTTGGGGGAGTACACATCTTTCTGATGACTTTGAGGTCTTGAAGTAACACACGTTGACTGAAAGTCGATTACTGATAAAAGTCACTGCACACAGAATGGTTGAAAGTTCCGAGCTCCAGACTCTGCTATACCATGTCTGTGCTGTTATGGTCTTAGCATCCCAGGTTGCTGGGTGCCTGCTGCATGATGGGGCCGTTGCCGTCTTTGCAATCTTATAAGGTAACAGACCTCTAAATAGTTCTGGTGAAAATTGTGGGATACCTTTCACTGAAAGTAATATTCATACACTCTGCCTTTATCATGTTATATCCAGTTATTATTTTGATTGAAGAATAAATTGTGTCAAACTGTAGCTGAGAGTTTGTAGATTACGAATATATGAGCAAACTTGAGCTATTGGAGTGATTTTGATGAAAAAATAGGACGGTGGGTCGTCCAGCCTCGTAATGCGTTCTGACGATTTTTGAAAGTACGGAACACGATTGCTTCTAATTAATCGCAAATTGCGAAAAAGTGTATCATGAACCTTGTGACCTTTTGACAAAAAGAAAAAGCGCACCGATTTAGCTAAAATTTTGGATACCAAAATGTCGGGGTGTTTCCGTTCGACTTTTCGAGCTACGTCCAAAATATGATATAGTTTTAAAGCAAAATATTTAGCGTCTAGCTACCTATAACTTGACCTCACATGACCTTTGACTTTGGACTGTGGACCTTTGACATCAACAATGAGGATCCATGTGCATCTGTGACTCAAGATTGGTTTAAATCATCAAGTATGCAATTTCCAGGCAAATGTTTTACCCATTTTCACATCACAGACACCAACAACAGACCAACAACCGACATCAACAACAGTGGACAAAGTGATCCTATGTGCCTTCCTGCCAAAAGGCAAGGTTTGGACACAAAAAAGAACTACTTTCAAATCTCGAGCAGCTTTTAAAACAATGGCATTACAGTCTACTTTCTCAGTAAGGAAAAAAAAAACCCCATGGCCGGCACTAAAATATTACATTTATTTCTAAATAATTTTACACTGAAATACACCCAGGGGAACCTAAATAATGTTCTTATTCCGATGTACAGATTAAATAAAGTAGCCCTTAAGACAAAATATCACCTTCTGCCACATGCAACTCTGGGTTTTCCATAACCCAGAAGTCTCCAGCCTTACCACCAGTAGTACAACCGCCATACACTAAAAGTCTTCTCTTCCATTAGTCGTATCCAACACAGCATATGGGCGCCATCTTGGAGTATGTAACCCTACAAGCTCCTGAAAACTGTATTTGCCTGGTAGATATGTGTTCCATCTTGATTTTTTACCATTAAGATTTGATGGAGGACATGTTTTTGCTGGGGAATCCTTCCTTCCAATATTATAAATGGTGCATTTGAGATAGCAGTTACAGTATTATGAATTCTTGCTCTGAAATGTTGAAATGAATGGGGAATAGGTTACTATAATAATACTTAGTGAACAATTTTTAAACCACTTGTGGAAAGCTATAGATTTAATCTAATTCTTCAATATCCGTATGCCCCTTGTCATAGTTGGTTATACATCAATGCCCCCGTTTGTGTATACTGGCCACCCAGGGAATTGTTTTCTTTCCACCCACGAACTAAACAGACAACTAACCTAGTACTTTCAATGTGCTCATGAACATGGCACCTGCACATAGACAAGTAGGTATGCCAAATATCTCAACAAGTCTGAAGAGCAATTAATATTGGCACAAGTCATCATAACTTTACTCCCACCAAGCGTAAGTGAATACAACAATGCATTGAAGAGTTAAGACTTGATTAATGAAACTATTTCTCAAATCATGCAACTGAGCTCATTTAAAACTCATTTATGGCTACAAAATAGGGAGTTTTCGTACCCTGGACCCAGTCTGAACACACGTTTTTTCTGAAACACTTATGAATTTGGAACCGTATGGAATAAAGTGCTTTATTCCGTGAGGGTTTCTGATTCATAGTGTGTCAGAAAAAGTGTCAGATTGGTCAGATTACTGAAACTCCCCTATAAATAGTCACTACTTACAAATATTACACTAAACCTGGCTACTAACTAATATGTAAAGTACAATAAAATCACAATATCTTAAAAGGGGCGACTTACCAAGAACATTGGCACCCTTTGTTGTGGTGACACTGTAGTCAATGTCCCATTAGATAAATTCAACATCGTATATCATTAACCTGCATGTCTTCCTCCCGATGTCTCCGCCAAACCCCGCATCACAAACAGTATCAGAACTAGCTCTGGTACTGCATGGGCAAAACACTTGATGAGAGGACTGGAAGTCTACACGATGATTCACTGTATGTGTTGTGGCAGGTGTACCTCGTCTCCATTTGTAAAGTATCGGCTTTGCTTGGATCATGAAATCCAATAGATCTGTTAAACGTCTTTGCAAAGCCCAGAAGATGCACACACTACCATGTAATGGCCACACTTAAGATGCCATTTCCTAGCAGAGGAAAGAAATGCTGTGTGAATGTCAATTGCTCAAATTGTGTTGGAGAACTATTTAAATATTCTTTCCCAGGGTTACTTAATGGAATTAAATTGAATGTACTGTCGGGATGACTAAATCCCTTCAATCTTGTTAATTAACCAGGATGTTGTTTTCAAAAACTAGAATGTTCACCTTTATCTAACTGATGTCCAAGTGTAATCTGAGTGTCCTTAATCCAGGCATGGTCTTAATCCAGCACACATTCTGGTGACATACCTAAAGCCCTTAAAACATTATCTTGGTGAATTCAACTGCAAGCCTCAACTCTAATTTGATGTTTTAGACTTGATCACAGTCCTCACAAATATCATATATTCTTAGTCAGTGGGCAGGGTTTAGTAAAGCAAACACTCATTCTCAATTGGCGTTGCATATCCATATGAGACAAATCAGAGCAAGTGTTAACACACAGCGTGTATAAGGTTACGAAGGTGCACGTGGGGTAAATTCCTGTTGTAAAACCCCCGTCTTCCGGAGCCATTTTTTTGTAACAAAACTCCCGAAGGGGGGGGGGGTGTTTACCACCCCCCCCTGTGATTTTCGTTACTGAACACCCGATCCCTGAAATTTTGGTCAAGGATAGCTTTGAGTTCTTCTTTCCCTTGGTACCAAAATAAGTACTAACATCCCCCATTATGACGTCACCATGACGTCATATGTTGAGGAAAGTAGAAAATACTGAATCTATGTGGAAATTTGATATTTCGCAATTTTAGCGACCAACACCCTATATAAGCTCTATTTCATTAATAAAACTAGTCATTTCCCATCAAGTAGAGTCCAAAAACCGCATGAAAATCTGTTTTTCCTAACTTTTTGGCGCAAAATTGATTTTTCCACTGTGTGTGTCTATGGAAATGGCAGTTTTGCTGACATGCGAACTTTATGATGTCATTGTGACGTAATGCTAGGCATGTTTGTACTTATTTTGGTATCAATGGAAAGAGTATGACCATAGCTATCTAATGTAACCAAAATCAATGTTGTTGTTGTTCCTGTGTTGTGTTCGGCCAGGTTGGTACTTCTCTTCCGGAGGGGGGTGGTTACCACCCCCTATCGCTCCTTTGGGATCACCCTGTAATCTTACCTATACCCCGTGGATGTTTGTTTTTTGGATTAAAAGGAGCGGAACTGTCAATTGGACAATACCAATAATTTGGCACCACAAAAAAGGGGGTTTTAGCAAAGCCGGGGAAAAAACCTGAAGGGGGGGTGGAACCCCCCCCCCTTCGGTAGACGAGGGTTAAGGGGTCCAAAACTACAGGTTTTGTGACATTAGTCATGCTTCATTTTTTCTGAGATGGTGGTTACAATTGCCTAATATGTGGTTATTAGTTCAAAACTAGATCAAAAGATTTTTGATAAAATGTGAATACTATTTAACTACAAAACAACATTAAAAAATAATTTCATAATCACAGGACTCGCTTTTTGTTAAATATCCGTTTTCATGTCCCATAGTTATGTACGAACACAAAAGAGTAGTAATTCATTTTTTTCTATAAATCGATTAACTTCAGGTAATTCAATGAATGCTGCAAATAATGTTTTACAATGTATTTGTACATTTATACTTAAACAAACCATCCCCTACCTCTGACTGTTGAAAGTCCAACAACAGTGACACCAAAATCTTCATGTCCCAGTTATGTCCAACACCCAAAAATGTTAGGAAATCCCCTCAAACTTAAGAAAATCATGGGAGAAATAACAAGCAAATGTAAAAATTGTTTAAATTAAAAAAAAAAAAAAAAAAAAAAAAAAAAAAAAAAAAAAAAAACAAAAAAAAAACCATATCAATCTCTAGTATGATTAATTGAATTTGGAGTGAAAATCAGTGAAAAATGAACTTTTAGCTTTTTTACAAGGTTTTGTGTCCCAGTGATGTACACAATTTTTGAAATTTCATTTTTCTCAGTAGTCAAGATCGTTTTCCCAGATATTTACTCTTTGTATTATAAAGGGTCCCTAACCACATTCAAATTGCACATTACACTATTTTAAGCTTTTCTATTTTTTTCTTTAGGGGGGTTAATGCTCATGTCATGTCCCAGTTATGACAAACAAAGTGCAGGCGGATTCAGGAGTTATTGTTTGTATGATAGAATAGAGTTTTTTTGGGCAATTTATGTCTAAAAATTCTTTTGGATCACAAAATAATTATAAGTGTTTCTCTCCATTAGAAAAGTAAAACATTCAAGATCAATTATCAATGTTGTTTTTGGCCAAGTCACGAATCGGTACCACTGAAAACAGGAATCACCCACACAGCAGTATCAGGTTTTATTGGTTCATATTTTTACAGTTGTTATTTAACATTATTGAATGGTAAAAATTTTTCCATGATTAAAATAACCAAAACCTAATAATTATAAAAATGCTTACATGGTTAGAGGTTCGGCTAATGGGCCCCATGTTGCCTCCGTCCCACCACCCAAAGGGTGAGGGTGGTGGACCCAAGTTGTATCAAGGAAAAATAGATGCCCTATTTCCCCAATATAAACCATGTAGTATTTGTGTTATTAGGCCTCACTTGAACTCTAGGGGCAATGTCATAGGAAAATTGAACTATTTCCCTAGACAAGTAGCATTGGAATCAAAATCAACTACAATGAAAAAGCATGATTATTAATCTGAAGGATTCATGATGGGTGCAATAACATGTCGCATGGATGGGCAGTCGACATCAATCATTTTTATAATGAGGGATACTACTCAAAATATTGGACCGCTATCCAATATGACCACGATATATTATGATTCTATAGGCAAAACAAACAATCCTATCTTTTATTATCTAGGTGATCTTTGCATTTCTTTTCACCAAGACACGTACCTCAATGTCATCAATAATTCTAAGGCCTCCTATTTCTGGCCCTTTCCTTTGCTGATAGTGCACCAAAGTAGTACTGATTCATATTGACTGCATTGCAATTGCATTGAGGAAACCCTATGAAAGAAAAGTCTTGGTAAGACGTTATCTCCCTCACAAATACAGGAAAAGGCCTCAATTTTGGTCTTTACAAAAACTGGACTAAAACTGTTTGTTAGTATCCCCAATATGATCAGTACAATCTACCATTGTGTTTATTAATTCATAGCCCATAGTTACAATTAAAAATACTTAACCTTAAGGGCATTTCGTGATCCACAGCCTCGTCCCCCCCCGATTTACCTCAGAAAAGTTGAGATTTTATATCATCTGACCGTTGGCTAATGTATAGTATGTGTGCCAAATCTGATGTGCAAATTCAATGGTCTCTGCAAGTAATTCGCGCTTTTGGTTATTTTCTGTCCGTAAACTGACAGAAATTACTGTACGTGTATATTGAGATTGTGATATGAACATTTAGCTCATAACACCAAGTGCGAGATCAGAATCAACTGAAATTTTGGGATAAGCTTTTTCTCAAGGATATCTAGCGAAACACGAATAAAACAGAAGGGGTTAATCACGAAATTGCACCTTTAAGTGACCAAGGGGGGGGGATTCCATGGGATCCTCCAATTTGTTTTCGAGCTGGCTGCATTGCACGTGGGATTTTTTTTCGCCCGAAATTTTTTTGTATTGGTCTTACTTTTAATGCGCTTCTTTTTCATAATACCAAAATAATTAAAAATCTGCACAAGCCGTTATGTTTAATTAAGGGGGGCCCCATGGTCCCCCCTTGGGCACTTACGGAAGTCATCTGAGAATATTTATAAAAATCCAGACCCACCCAAATTTTTTTTTGCTGATATTTGTTCAACACATACATAAAGTAAACAATTATTAATTCATATCTTTTTTTGATGCCGTACCATCAAATCTTTTGTAACATACTTACGCACTACCACTCGGGTCATTGAATCTCACAATGACCTCCGCGAGTGTGGAATTTCATACGCTCATCCATGACTCCTTTTTGTGACGTTTAAGACTCCAGATTCAATTTTGAATAACTATGGGGCCCTGAACAGGGATATATTTTCTCTGATAGCGCCAAACGTGTAATAATAAAATGGCAACCATGGATTTGATGAAATGATGCTATCAGTAAACAAGGGCAAGTCTAGTAACACACTCCTAATATTATCATACCAAAGTAAACCATGGATAGCTATGGGTAACAGAACAGTATACAATTACAACACCACTGAATGGAATGAAATTCATTGCAAAATTACATCTCGAACCAGGCCTCAAACTCGCTTTGCCCAGTTTACCGTTAACGCTAGTCATCATCTCATCATCAATTGTCATTGCTGTCCATGTTGCGCCTTTGGTTCTCTACGTCGCATATAATGTCTTGATTATACAATTAACTCACGCGGACAATCATCAGATCATTACGTATTAAATTGCAACGTTGAAGTAGAGCCAGAAGGGGGGCCGGAGGGGGTCCTTTTTAAAGTGCTGTGAAACGGCATGCATGGATGTCCACCCTCCCACGGTTCAGCGTAGCAACCGCCCTCGCTTACTGCCACGTTTGCCGCAATGCCGTTTTAGAATCTAGAATTTGAAAAGTAAACACAGTCATGGCATGGCGCGAATGCCTGCCGTGGCTGGGGGCCCCATAACGTTACGAAAGGTGAAGTGTACACCTCAACTCAGCTGTTTTAATTTAAGAATACTATGTTAAAACAAAATCAATAGAGAATCAACACACCCTCGGGCCTCGCACTCCATAGTCATGACACACACACTGACCAGTTACGCATAAGAGTTTTACGCATTATGCATATTGCGTGAACCTGGCTGGGATTCCCCCAAATCATACACCATGGCATGCTGACCTCTCGACGTTTACAAACATACTTGTGTATTCAAAATCTCATTTTTATCTTGTCCCTAATTAAAATTATGAGGCCCTCTTGAACATAAGAAAGTAGGATCTGAAAAGCTCAAAGGAAACATCACGCGTGTGCACGATCATTGGTTGCAGAGAGTGTTTGGTTTAAGTCATGAAAGTTTTACGCTTAGGCATGTTAGGCTAGCTCAGTTTTCTATATAAAATAGTTCAAACGGCGGTCTAAATTAATTATATAAATATGGTGTTGTATTTCTTTTTGCTTGAACAACACCGGCAATACACGTATTTTATGATAGGCCTTAAAACAGTTCCCATATCAACAGACCGACAATCATCATTGATAATGAAATCATGATCGACATTTACACATCATTGACCCACAGCCAAACTCACCTTTAAACTACAAATTGAAGCACATATCGCCGCTCCGGACCGCTTGTATCAGAAGACGAATGCTTGTGGTGTACTTCGTGTGGCCAGAATGACTTTTGGAATATATTCCATTATTCTGACAGCTATCGGATTGAGGCATTCCATTCATGTATTGTACCCATCATGACGTTGGTCCAACATGGTCTGACAGTGAAGTCCGTGACTGTCAATTCGCTCACTAAATGCAACAGCACGTCATCTTCACGTGAAAAATAGCCAGATACTTGATTTATCGGACATAAACATGTTGTCGTTTTTTCCAGAAATAACGATATGTATTATGAATATAAACATCCAGCAAATCAAACATGGACCCAGTTGAATCAACTTTATTTACGTGTCAATTTCTTCTTAAAAATCCCGGGTAAATTATGCTCTGAGGCGGTGCCCGGGACAGAGATTACAAATCAGTTTGTAGATTTGCATAAAACTTGCGGATTGTATTCAAAGCTGCGCTTGGATTGGTCAAATGTGTGTCAACCGTTATGATGTATGGGGAAATACCTGCACTCGACGAAGATCTCCAATTTTATGTAGGCCTAGGGGGAGAAATATGTTGCAAATAAAATGAGGAATTTGAACTGAACTGTAGGGGAATTTCTGGCAAGAAAATCCTTAGAAAAATACAAGTTAAGAGTACAGTTACCCAGTTTGAATGAGGTTAAACCTTACAGCTAATGTTTTGGGGTAATTGTTTTGGATCGTGGTATTGTTTTGGTTTTCGGAATTTTCCCTCGGGGGGCCGACGCCCCCTCAGGAAACTTCCTCGAACCAAAACAATACCCCGATCCAAAAACAATCACCCAAAAAATTAGCTGCACGGTTTGAACTCTAGTAACAGTTTATAATAAAAATAATAACCCTTTATGAAAATGCTGAAAACAATTTCATGGGACGTTGCTAAACCGTACTGTACAAAGTCTATGGGAAAATGATGTGTATTTTGCGACCCCCGTAAAAAATACAGGATTCCCTAAAACTGCAAGTTGTTTGGCGTTTAAATATATGTTATTGGGTATATCAAGAGTAGATATCAACATAAAATAAGTTTTCAAAAAGTTGATGTAAGCACAAAGCTCATTTGAAATTTCCGTCTTCTTTTTGTCCATTTTTCGCTGGTTTTTGAAAACAATGTTTTGCCCCTAATTGCTGCCCCCAAATAACCAAATTTCATTTTTTATTGCTGATTTGGGGTTGTTTCTTATGACGCTCCAAATGTGGTATAAATTTCGTCCAAGAAAATTCACCCGGGAAAGTGCCCCCCCCCAAATTCAAAAAGCCCCCCCCCCCCTTGGGCAACCAACTGTGAGGGAGTGAAAACCCTTGGTCTCACTTAAGTGTTAAGTGATGGGTAACATAGCCACTTCCATATGTGTAAAAGGTGTTGGACGGATTGTTGAAGCTTGCGTGAGCTGAGCCATTGACAACTGCGCTGTTGTCATGAGCAATAAAACAGTCAATCATGGTTTAGCAAAACACGTCCTTGTTACATACATCAAGCTTGATGTAAGAGCAAATACACGAAGTATTTTGACAGTGACTGTAGCTTATAAAATACATTACTACAATATATATTTTGATGATGAATAATTAATTAACTTACATGGGATCAGGCCATGTACACATGTTACATACCATTGACGTTATATCTTTGACAATGAGGCTTCCAATGAAGAGTAGGTTTGGATCGCCTTGATGGGAAGAATTAATTTCTTGAAATGATTCGGCCGTCAATAATAACACAAAATATTACAAAATTAACACCTTGCAACTTAATTGCAAGCAATCTTAAAAAAAGCACAACTCTTTAAGCAGAGGTTACAACAGCGCAAAACTGTGGTTTTTTGTAGGTTTTACATATTCTGCTATACAGATTACAAAACACAATTTTAAAATACGAATTTTATTCTAATCAGATTGATCTTTGCTATTGAACTTTTATAGCAAAATGTCTGAAAATTGGTGTTGGATTGTTTTATCCTCGGCCATTTTATGCTACAAATTTGTCAGAAGTAGGAAACATTGTGGAACGTACATTACAATTCCAAATGCATTCAATTATGGTTGTACCTGAAGGAAGAAAACAGAAATTAGAGAACACAAATTCATTCATATAGTGGAGACTCACAGGAGTATACCTACTGTTCAAACAGAAGTCAGTAATTTGAGAGCATGTGTGGGTCCAGTGAAAAGCGCAGAAACTCTTGATCATTGGACCGTGAGTTTAAGCACTGCAATGGGCCGACATGTTGTGTTCTTTGGGCAAGACACTTAGTCGCAATTGTATCGTCAACCCAAGCGATTAATTGGGGAGCTGTAATGGGTGATATTACAATCTAAGTGCTGATAGGTTGTGCGTCAAGCCAGCTGCCACCTAGATAAAGCGGAATGACAGTGACGGTTCCTGATGGAGCATAATAATTATTTCCCCCCGCCAATCAGCGCATGGGACTTTGTGTGCAATGCGCTATTTAAGAATGGTTGTATTGTTTTATTATTATTGTAACCCGAGAAAAACAGTTTTAGCATGGATTTTTTTAATATTCACTTTCCTGATTTTTATGGACCAGGTGACCTATATGAAAGAATGATAAAACAGTTTAATTAAAATCACGTCTCGAAGGAGATTATTAGGAGAGGGTATGGGATAACATAGGCGGATATAAACTGCTACTCACTTCTGATGCCCATTTGTACTTAAATTCTGGGGACAATGCACTTATATATTATAAAAAGTAACATGAAAAATTACAGATTACAGAATCATCTTTCATTGGGATTTAAACTTTTTGTATAATAATAATAATGATAAAATTATATTTTAATTGCCTAATTAATTTGTTTTCAATGCATTATCATGGCAAGGTGTCACTGGGAGATTTGCCATGTTTGCTGATCCGAAACATAAAAAATCATTAAAATTTGTATTTTTGGTATTTTTGTTAAATATATTTTTTTAACTGGCATGGATGTGCTATAACCTACTAGTGGTTGGCTTGAAATTTGTGTATAAGACAAGTCCGTACTTTCATCTGATTCTGTAATTTCTATACGTGCATATAAAATTCTGACTTGAGATCAAAGCTTTTCCTATCCTCTGTATATCCCCGATTTATAAGCATAAAATGTTGCACCATTACTTGTACCGTTTGACCTCAACACAAACCTGATCTTTGTTTATTCTGTCACTGGTGTCACACAAACAGCTTTATAGTGTAGATTTTGAGATTTCCCATTACTGTATTTTTTGCGTAAGACGGTATGACAAATATTCCTCTAATACTTCCAACTTTTTCCACTATTTGGTGTTTCTGTTCCTACATTAAAGTAGTTAAAATGAATTGTCCCTACTTAGCTTTGATTTAATACGGTTAAAATAATGCATTCCCATATTTTTATTCACTCTCATCATTAGCGCGGTTATGTCCCTAGGAGTCCGGGAGAATCCGCGTTTTCCGCGCGCGATTTTCGGCAAAATCCGCGTGTTTCCGCGCACCACAAATCAGTATTTTTGACCCCAAATCCGTCACATGAAATGTTCCGAATCGGCGTAATTACGCACCTAAGGGTCCTGGTAGACAACCTACCCATGCTACATAAGTGTAATAAATAATCATCGATCATTTTTGATAAAAATATGGAAAATTTGTCGCCTATAATCCGTTATCCCAGCCGATAATTCCCGTGCCCACCCTTTACAAACTACAATAAAAGACCCCAATATGCCGCAAGAGTGTCAAAAAATGTACCGAATCCATGCATTTACACACCTAGAGGTTCCAATGTAACCACCATATCCATTTTCATAAGTGTAAATAAATCCGTCTATCGATCCATGTTAAAAATAACGAAAAAATCCATGCCTATAAATCATGGACGACCCCTTTTTAAAAACAATTCTATTAAGAATCCCAAATATGCCGCAGCGTTCCAATCTGCACATCAGCAAAGCACTGGCTAGCAATTTTGTTTTATCAATTGATCATGTTTTAATATGCTTCTGTGTTTGCTCCCGATTGAGTATTACATAAAGCACAACCTCACTCCCCCATAAATGGATCAATCCAATATGCAGTACAAACACAGTTCCATTCATATGTTAATCGAGGGGGGTGCTGACAATTGTAAGTAAAACAAGAATAACAATGGTATATTCGGTCGGATTATTTTTTTTTTAATCATTTAAAAATGACAAAACTAAATTTGAAATCAAATAAATCGTGCCGTCGTGGTTTAAGAGCAAATAAAGTTCATTTTAGCAGGCTGCATTTTTTTAAGCACGATCGTACCCTGGTACTTTGCCTTGGCAGGCTTGGCAAAATGGAGACGCTTGCACGCTGCCGGGATGCATGGACACGTGGAGAAATTTGATTACAAAACAAGAATTATTTTGCAATTTTTAGAATTGTTATTGCAAATGCGATCAGAAATTACACGTGGCGTGATATATATTGTGGTCATGAGCGGTAAGTTAAAAAGCTCAGTATTCATTTCTAAGCGAGAAATAGGGATTTCCCTTGGTATCACGTGACCGTGACACACAGCACTCGTGTGCGGTGTTGGCTATGCACACACAGCGTAGGTGCCATTTTGAACAGTGGTGGAAAAAGAAATTCCCAACATAATTTTTGAGAGGAAATTAATTTGATCGGTTATTTAATCTGAATAAAAGGACATATTCATGTTATTTGTGCGAGATTAGAAAACTTATATGACTTGTATTAAGAGAGTAAATCATCAGGAAATGTATTGGGAAAATTCCCAGAGCCGTCACCTCATCTTGACACGGGGAATAGCCAGCGTCGCAATCGTAGATTTCACTTAGATATGTCGACGACAGATATGACAATTCGTAAGGGATGTGTGGCATGGTTATTTATTATTGGTTTGTTGTAATTGTGTTCGTCCTCCAACTTTGATCATGCTGCCCGCCCATGCGTTACTTGTGCTTCTTAAAAACTTCTAGAGAGCCCTCTTACTCCGCGCGCAGTTTTGACTTGGAACACCCGCGATGCATAAAGACACACGAGAGAACGTCAGGGATTAACACAATTGAGGTAGGTGCACTCAAGATGAATAATTGACAGACAGTATGATCACTGTACAACTGTGTGCTTTCATCTATTAACGACCCCATATCCATATGTGGTTTACTACAATACCCAAGTAACAACAAAGAGAGCAATTAGATAGTGCTTGCTCACTGGTACTAATGCAACCCTGATCATAATAATCAGAGTTGCATTCGACGCCTTGCACGCGCTCATTAAATGTCACCTGCCAAAAA
>JAMKCH010034522.1:0-73294 GCA_023653785.1 Ophioderma brevispina | reverse complement strand
AGAAGAATCTGAATTATACAAATTTTGGTGGAATCACAACTTCCAAGCTGCCCCAAATTATCGTAAGAGCTTCTCTACTACACAACACTCTCTCATTAACAATTCTCCATTTATCTTATTCAAACTTACTCCTGAAATATCATATTAGTATTACACTTTAATTATTACTACATCCTATTCATATATTATTATGGTATTCAGATAACTGTTTCTAGTTGTAACAATTTCTTAATTTGTTCCCTTCGTACAATGTGAATGAACTCGGTGACATAAAATATGAACGAAATGAATGAGTAGGTTCCTGTTTCCATATTTATGGGCATATAATGGTGTTATTACACATTTATACCATTTCTGGTTTATATGTTCATTCCCATATAATCTTAAAGCAGCACTAGCACATTTTCACATATATGAAATTTCTTAAATTTGCTCGCAAATAATAGTCTACCCAATTGGACGAATACAGATATATTTTCCACATAAAAATAACATACCTCAAAACAGATCTGGGGCATTAATAAGAGGCCAAAGACATCCAAGTAATTTGTACAATAACTTTCAAGTTTGCCATAACTTTCATTAACAAAGGTATCTATTACACAAATATCATAGACTTGTACTCATTGATATTAAAACCACCAAAGTCACAGATGACTGGTCAAACACGGTGGATGCAGTGGGAATCAACTCTGGTGTGTGTTTTTGTGTTAAATGCCATTTCCATCGTCTGCTGAAATAATGTCGCCGGAGTCATTTTATTATAAAGTTGTTCTGTTTACCCATAAGGGCACTGATTTGGACTTAGTCATTTCAGGTGATGGCTAATGTATATAAAAGCTTTACAACCATGCAAAAATATAAATTTTGAAAAATCTCGAGGTTGCACTTTATATTTTTAAATGTGCCAATGTCTCTTTAAGATTGTGCTATAGTAGATATTCATTACATTAAAAGGGATTAGCAGCGATTTGCTAATCCGAAACATCGAAAAAATCATCAAAATTCTTATTTTTGTATTTTTGTTACTGGCATGGATATGCGAACATAACCTGCAAGTGGTTGGCTTGAAATCCCTGTATTGAAGCCAAGGCAGTACCTTTTATTCGATTCTGTAATTTCTATACGTGCGTATCAAATTCCTACTTGAGATTAAAAAAACCTTTCCCGGTGAATATCTCATATTTTAAGCAGGAAATTGTGCACCTATTGATCAGTTTGACCTCAAACACAAACATTATTGATCTTTGTTCTGTACTGGTGTAAACCACAATCGGCTGTTTAGTGTAGATTTTGAGACGCCGTCGCTGTTTGCGGGAGACGGTATGACAAATTTCCTCAAATACCTCATTTTTTCACTATTTTGTGGTTTGTTTCTACATTAAACAATTTATATGCAGTTATATGGAATTGTACACACTTATCCCTGATTTGTAAGTTAAAAAATGCATTTCCACATTTTTCGATTCTCTCACATTATCGCTGCTAATCCCTTTAAAACGTCCAGTAAAAATCTGCCACCCTATCTTAACCCTATGAGTACTATTGTGCTGCATGATTGGTCACAATGGAACTTAAATGATTTTTTAACCAATCATCAACATGGTAAGAATAATGGTAGGGCTGAAGAGAGCTAGAGCTTAAGGCTGGTATTCTGAAAGGGAGGCTAACTTTAGTCCTGGGTTTAAACCAGGGTTAGTCCTACATGAGTGGACCTTCTTTCATTCAAAATGATGTCAAAGGTAAATGTAATGGGAGAGAGAATTCCTCATGGATGAGCCGTTCCAGTCCATCCATGAGGAATTTTCTTACCTGTTACAGCACATTTTTATAACATGTTGGAAGGGAAAAAAGTCCACCCATGTAGGACTAACCCTGGTTTAAACCCAGGTCTAAAGTTAGTCTCCCTTTCAGAATACCAGCCTTTATGTTTGGAAGCTGCATTTCAATTGGTTATTGATACTTGTGGTAAAATTGGTAATTTGGAAGATAACCATGTTTTCTCTTCTGCATATCATTATCTTTAAATTCAAAATATGAAAAGAATACTCGATCTCCAATGGAGCGAAATTCATAAAATTCACTCCAAAGTGTGAATATTACTTAAAAAGAAAACAAAAACTTATGTTTTTTTTCAATGTTGCCATTCTTGTGAACAATGAGCTACAAAGCAAAAAAAAAAAAAAAAAGATAAATGTTCTTGGTTTAGAGCATTCTCTGCGAGAACATTTGCTCATATGATATACACACAGCGAAGAATGATGCTATCATAAATGGCAAATATCCGCCGTTGTCACGTCTCTAAACTTGAGAAAATATTGACAATACATTAATGGTCTATTAGCAGACCAAAATATTTGCACACAGGTAACTTTGTGAAACGTGACCTTTTGTGAATTTGGTAAAGCTGCTCGTGGGTGCAAATTACAAGAAATGGATTTGATTTTCAGAAAATTAAAGGTGCAAGGAGAGATTTTCGCATACTGTATCAGGTATCCCTTGAAAAATCGAAAGTACTTATTTTTGTCCTGATGTAAAGCTTTCCATCAAAAATATCCCCATCTGAAAGGATTAAGCTGAGAAATGTTTCTTTGGTACAAACATTTTGAAATTTCTAATTTCATATAGGTGCAAATACGAAATTCAGCCTAATATGTTTTACATTGAAATGTAAGCAAATCAAAATCACCTTCTTTCTCTCTTAAGACATTTCTGTAGCCAAATACAAGGTAAGAAATCTATTGAATGTCTAATCTATATGAAATTACTATTATGACACAATATTTGGGTGTCTCAAAATCTCTTGTTGCACCTTTAAGTTTGAATGATATCAAGATGGTCCAAGATGGTGCATATCTGCAACATATTGTAATGTTGCAGTGATAGTGTTTCACATAATTTGGAGTGATTCTGGGTTATGGGCTATTCCGTTCATTAGACATTAGATACATATACAGATCATTTGGAAGTAGTAATAACATTGAGAAAAATGAAGCCAGAAGTAAAAAAGTGTATGCCATTTAGATACCAAGCTAACATGATTTTTTTAATTGTAAAAGAGTAAAATCAGACAACAGGAAACTGCCTACTTTTCCATTAGGCAAAAAAAAAGTGTTTGCCATAAGGCCAAAAAAAAAAATTGATTGTCCTAATCCGACCGACCCTAATTTTGAAAATCAGGAAAAAGGTTTTTTTTTTTCTTTTACTGTGCAAAAGAATACCACCAGTGTGAAGTCAGTTAATCTTTAAAAAATCTAACCGACCGACCCCAATATTTTCCACCATTACAGCAAACAAACAATATATATTTTGTGAGGCCTTACTTGAATCTGCTCCTATAGTCCAACAAAACTTCATCAATTTCACATAAAAATATCATTAAAGGGGAATTTCGTGATCCACAACCTCCCCCTCCCCCAATTTACCTCAAAGAAATTGAGATTTTTATATCAACTGAACCATTAGCCCAAGTATAGTATGTGTGCCAAATCTTAACTGCAAATTTGATCTACTCTGGAAGAAATTTGTAATTTTGTATTTTGCCCGTAAACGGACAGCAAAAAAACACAGTGGTCTATAAGGCAGCGTGATACAACTAATTCGCTCACAACATCAAAATGCAACATCAGAATCAACTGAAATTTTGGAATTATCCATTTCTTGAGGAAATTTTTTTTTTTTTTTTTTTTTTTTTTTTTTTTTTTTTTTTTTTTTTTTTTTTTTTTTTTTTTTTTTTTTTTTTTTTTTTTTCTTATGTGACGACGTTGTCACGCAAACGTACTTGGTTTCAAGATTTTCAAGGTTTATCATTTGGCAGATGTACAGTGCACTATAAAATACCAGACAATTTGTTATTCTACACTATAAGTGGCCCATTTATATATTGCATTACAAAAGGATTGCCAATATATACAAATTGGACACTGATGTTAGTGTTTTGTAATGCAGATCAACTGTCAATTGGCAACTTCAGAGTGGGTTTCTCTATAGAAATATTTTGACCTCATTTTGGCGTAGAAGTTTATTATAAAACATTTCCAAAGGTTTTTATCTTTTTAGCTTTATGATATGGCCATGTTAAGAGTGTCCATATGGATACACACAACCCCGGATCAGCTTACTCAACAGAATAAATCCTGACACCACTACAAGCCATTACCAATGACTTGTGGATACGCCAAGAAGAAGAAGAAGATGAGGTTAATCTGTAAAGAAGTCATATTTCTTTAGTTTAATATAATCACTGCAGATGCATGTCAACTTAAATGATGCAAACTTATTAGACACTTAAAGTCATTCATTCAAGCACCTATAAGTTACTTTTTCATTTTTTATTATTCTATATAGTTAGCTAATGAATTTATTATAATGATGTTGGGAATTAGAGGGTGTTTTGAATCAATCCCATAATTCATTTCAATGTGCCTATACTGTACTGTACTAAACACATATCAGTACTTATAGGGACAAAAAGTGTTTAAGAAGTTTAAGAACTACAAGACATATCATGATCATGCTAAAAATTCCCTAAGTACTACTGCTTGTGGTCTAAAAGAGTGTAAACTCAGGATTTTTGTGTTATTAAGAATAGGATTTTGTGGGATCACAATACCCTACTAAGGTGAAATTTCCCACAAACTGGTGCTGGTGGGATTTACTCAAAAACACCCTCTGGTTTGGGTATATTTCAATGTGCTTTATCAATATCCAAACCAAAACTTAGCGTGTTATCTCCCTTTAATGATCTGAATATATATGCAAATTGATAACCATCACGATTGTACATGATTTTTAATTATACCACAGCTGTTCGCACAAACAAAATGTCTCTTTTATTTTTAAGAACAAATTCAAGCAGTGGCAACACAATTTGACAAATGGTTATAAAGTAGGGACATGCAAGAGCTACTACCGCTGCAAAAAATCAGACAAAATTCATTGCGAGAATTGCCATATAGGCCGACACAGCGTTATGTGGTTGGTTAGCGCCCTCTATATGCCATTCTCCATAGAAACGACGTGTAAAAACTCGATTTTAAAGAAAAATCATATTGGCACCGAATGACATTCCGTAAAAATTTACAAACATGTAGTTAGTGACTATAATTATTCCAAATCAGTTGTCAAAAAGTGTGTGTTCGCTGATGATAATTTTTGTAGTATTCTAGTTTTGTCCTAATAAATGAGACTTTCAAACCGTGCTGTGACACAAAGGCAGATGGGTTACACAGATTTTTAACACTTTCAAAATCAAAGATGCTATTATAATGAAAGACAAAATCACAGAACCAGGTCTGTGTGATCCCTTCCATTAGTGCATTATATTTATCAAGGAGATGATGTAATAGAGCTCTCAGCACATAAAAACTTGCATCCAAGCACGTCTTAAAGAAAACCCTAAAGCCCCGGGTCTGATTTATTACTAAGTGGGGACACTAGTCTAATCCAATAAATCCTAGAGGAAGTCAGCGATATATGTCCCATATAAGGCAACCTTTAGTCAATAGTCTTGTCTTGGTTGACAACCATAGAAGACGACCATTAAAACACTTTTCTGAACTCATGATTGATCACTTTCCCAAGAAGATTTTTTTGTTACAGAAATCCAAAATACAGAAATTTGTGAGATTAACATAAAAATGAGGGAATCTACTTATGTAACTCTTCGGGAAAGACAAATTAACTATTTTAATCAATAATAAAAATGAGGATTGAAATATATGAAAATTAATGGTTAGAATATGTAGGTTTAATTGTAGCCTTGATCTAGGCTGTCTGTTAAGAACCAACAAACTTGTTATTTTTCACATTGTACTGCATTTAAATTAACATTTATTCTCAAATATTTTGAACATTGTGTTTTCAGGTTTGAAAACTACCCTGCTACCCTGTCTAGAGAAAGATTAAGTAAAAAAAAAATGGTACACTGCCTGGTGGTCTGTTGTGCACACTGGCTGGATCCAGTCTAGGTATAAAACCACAAACACCTGTTGTGGTCAGGTGCATTGGTTGTGCTACTCAGAGTTGAACTTATTGAACTCGCTCGTGGAAGCATGGAAAAATAGGCCAGGTTGTTAAATTGGAGACCTCATATTTTAGGTGTTTAATAGAGTGGATTCTTGCTATTTTTAAGTTAGTTTTAGGGAGGGGGATATTGCTCCAATCGGTTATATGA
The DNA here is from genome assembly GCA_023653785.1 of Ophioderma brevispina. Taxonomy (NCBI): domain Eukaryota; kingdom Metazoa; phylum Echinodermata; class Ophiuroidea; order Amphilepidida; family Ophiodermatidae; genus Ophioderma; species Ophioderma brevispina. The sequence continues at coordinate 67,119 of JAMKCH010034522.1, read as the reverse complement.
CAACATTATTTATCAGACGTGTGAACCAAGGAATGAAGTTGGTAGAGAGAGCTTGAACAAGGCTAGTTTAATTATGGCTCGGTTTAACACAGTTGTACGGTATGATGGATACTGTCAAAAAGTGTGGAAAAACTCCTTGTATAGTCTTGTAGCATCTTTTTTAAGGAGATATTTCTTAAAGTACAAATAGTTTTAGAGTGTTTACCTTGGGTTAAGCTTGTTAATCTGTGATTGGTTTCTTCTAGGAGACTCCCCACATAGAAATACAAAATATTCTGTCTATAATTAACACTTAAAGAAATTAATCCATTTATTAATAGACAAAAAATGGAAAATGCAAAAAATACTTGTTTTTAAAATTAACGAAACAATAAAATAACACCAGTAATTCTCACGATTCACAATATGGTGCACTGCTGACTGCTTTGGAGAAGAAGCAATCTTTCCAGAAGCATAATGGGAAAAAGTCAGCATCCACAGCCCGTGTGATACAAATATTACACAGGAAAACATCACCACTGCTCATTTAGTTTGTCAATATAATGGTGTTTTTGCATGCGAACATACACTAAAACGGCTATTTTTTTTTTTTTTTTTTTTTTGTGAAATGGTGAATTTGTGAAATATGAAAAATTACACTGCTGAGCAGTGGTGCGCCTGAAAAAATAGGCGGGAATTCCGAAATACAATACAATACAATATGGCTCGGTAACACAGTTGTACGGTATGATGGATACTGTCAAAAAGTGTGGAAACCTCCTTGTAGTCTTTGTAGACATCTTTTAAAGGAGATATTTCTTCAAAGTACATAATATTATTAGAATTTTACCTTGGTTTAAGATTGTAATCTGTGATTGGTTTCTTCTAGGAGCTTCCCCACATAGAAATACAACATATTCTGTTCTATAATTAACACTTAAATAAATAATCAATTTATTAATAGACAAAAAATGGAAAATGCAAAAAATAAATTTTTAAAATTAACGAAACAATAAAATAACACCAGTAAATTCTCACGATTCACAATATGCTGCACTGCCACTGCTTTGGAGAAGCAATCTTTCCAGAAGCATAATGGGAAAAAGTCAGCATCCACAGCCCGTGTGATACAAATATTACACAGGAAAACATCACCACTGCTCATTTAGTTTGTCAATATAATGGTGTTTTTGCATGCGAACATACACTAAAACGGCTATTTACAGTAACTAAACCCTTTTTCTTTCTAATGCTATCGATCACACAAACTCTTTCATTGAGCTGTTTTAAATGTGGTATGCAAAATCTCACTACTTGCATGTTAATCCCAGAGGTGTTAATCCTATAGTGAATGTATTGATGATGTCACCCCCTTGTGGTAACAAATATAATGGCAAGAGCCGGGGGAGGGGGAATTGTACCCTGTTCTTGTGTAAGGTGGAAAACGACCCCATTCTTTTGCCACTTTGATTCTACACATTTTGTCAGACGGGAGTCTCCAAGTTGTTACCAAATGCACTATAGCTACTATAGTATATTTAACCTAGGGTTGCATTATGACCTTGGTATTGCTTAATGTTATCTCAATGTATTTCATTAAAGGTCATATTTCATCTCATCGTGCAGTTATTGTCCGTTTTACTATACCTTATACACAGTGTGCTCACAATTGATGCGTGACCTCTTGTGCCTAGTGTGTATTTAAAGTATAGGGGCTTCACTAGTTAGCATCGCTGCTGCCAAAGTTTATGCTCAAATTCAACAGAACTTTCACACGATCTAGGAAATGTTTTCTTTCTTCATGGTTGCAAATGTTAAAATAAAATGTCATTCGGAAGATATGCGGTGCTTTTCATTATGAGACCATGTCCAGGATCATCAGAACTATCCTTCTTAAAAAACCCGTGCACAGCGAATGGTAAATTCACTCTAACATTTTGTCTGAGTACGGCCGGATGACCGCTATATTCATGAGGCCTAATAGAAAAACGATTTGACCTATGCACTTGGAACTTTCTGTCATCCCACCGATCAAGACACTGCTTTCCTTATACGGTATGCCAAACAAAGGATCGATTGGACTTTGGGAAGGTACGCGGTTGATTGTTATATTGTAAATGACTTTCCATGATGGCCAAAATACACCGCTCACCCCCAAGTTACTGCATGTTAGGGCAGCGTGTTTACTCAAGTGTGGCAGTTAACTCGGCCGTTCATTCACTGAGGCATGTCACGTGGCTAAAATTAGCATACGGTTAACAGGTAAGCTGGGTTAGGGACACAATAATCCAGTTTAGTGTGGTAAAGGTCGTGGCGTATTTTGCCGTGGAGATAACTGCACGATGTTATAGTGAACACACTATAGTAATGTAGGAAATGTGTATTTTAAAGAAGACATAATACATACAGACATTTTCTTCTGAAAGATGTGCCAAGTGTAGTACTACAGCACCCAAGAAGCTAAGTGATTTATAGCCAGGGGCAATTGAGTCTATCACAAGCCACCAATTCCATCTCTTCCGATGTAAATTAGAGATGAGAACCATTAAGGATAAGTCAAAATGAATAAATGATTCAAATCAAGTCGGCTACTTACATTAATATGTGATATCCAATCGCCAGCCAGCCTGACGGCCTCTCCAGAAAATTGTATATCCTAGTTTGCACTTTTCGAAATTTAGCATCCCTTCTGGACTGACGGTAGTTCAGCGGCTTGCCGAGCAAGCTCATTCTCGGTTGGTGCAGACTACCGCCGCCACTGCGGCCGTTCATTTTGTTGAATTCACTTTTCACTTTTTTCCTCATTTCACTGTGTTCGTCGTCGTCGTCTTCGTCGCCCACCCCGAGGAATCCCACACGAGAGCGAGGGCGGGCCGACGAGACGACAACATTTTCTTCGTTTTGGGCTAGGCAGGAAAATTCGTCACCCCCACTTTCCAGACCAGCTGGATTCAGCGGTTGCATCTCGGCCTCTTCTACGGTACTACTTCCAGACATTGTGATGGCTAGCCCTCATAGGAGATGATATGGTTCCATTATTTGATACAGACATAAAAATAATCCATTTATCTGTAAGAAACAAGAAAGATAAGAACAGATTTTGTAATTTCATTTGAAAAAAATGGTAATTTTCATCTCACAAGAGATTTTGCATCGAATTTGCAGGAAAGATTAGGCACACATTCTATACTTATGAGAATATAAATATCTCAACTATTTTTTAGGTAAGTCGGAGGGACGAGGCTGTGGATCACAAAATGCCCCCTTTAAATTAGGGGCAATTATTGCTTTAATGTTGGATCAGGTCACTGAAGAAGATGTTGCTCCATATGGCTGATTTCCCTTTACCCAACCTGAAGTACAATTCAAAAGAACACATGAATAATAACTGTTAATTGTTAGTTTCAAGCAATAATAGCACATTTTTCGAGTGTGCATTTCATATAGGAATGACATTTAGCAGCTGTTTTTTGGAAATTAGTATATTAAGTATTCTAATAAAAAAATCCTTCTTATGCCGACCAATGATGCTTATATGGCGTGCATTTCACACTCCAAATAACTACTGGGAAATCAGGAATTCCAATTTTAATTAAACAGCTGTTATTACACAAATGGAACTAGGATTCATTAATAGCCCAAATAAATCCCAGCAAATGGCTGTGCCGGGATTTGAACCAAGACCCTTCGGCAGGGACAAGCATCCTAACCACAATTGACCCATGTTACTCCCTGGTCTGTAACTCATATTAAAAGAAACTTTGACATGTTTGAGAAAAAAATCAGCAAAAATATGATCAAATAAGCTTTGATATGCTGGAAACTATAACAGACAATGGTGCAAGGGAAAAGTTGGGCACAGAGCATTCCTCCCAACTCAACGCTTCCTTCCAAGAAACTAGCACCAAGAATATATGCAAACGTCCTCACAACCCACAAAATTCTTAAGAAATTTGTTTTTTTCCTCTCTTCAAGGCTGACTCAGAGATTTCGAAAATATATTTTGTGGTTGTAGTATTAATGAATAGTCAACTAGAACTAAGATACTCACCTAAAATGCCTCAATTCCAAAATTAGAGATGATTCGGAATTTGCGTTTTCATGCAGACACATTTATGTACAGGAACAGTGCATAGGATACCGGTTATAACAAATTTCGGCTCCGGAAATTTTAAAACAAAGTGGTGATTTTCTATATGAAGGACTTCGATTTGAGCTTAGTTATTTCCACAGTGTTATTATAAGACAAGCATTATGTATATGCAAAAAAACACAGTTAAAAAAAAAATTGAGGCACCCTCTGAGTCAGCCTTTAAATGGCACCCTCTCCCATTTAATCAATCGGTCTATACAAACTAAAGCTTATATTCCCTGTACATCACTGTTGAACCATTGACAGAAGTTGGGCGCATGGTGGCATACTATCCAAATGATCATTGACAACAGCCTGAACCTTTACTGTAAGCTACTGTAGCAATATTCTCTCATCAAACATTAATAATCAACTGACTCTGCACATGCACGCCTGGATGTTTTATGAAATTGGTATCATCAAAATAAGTCACAATTTAGATTCAATATCACAATGTGAAAGGGGCTATCGATAACATTCATGAAAAATAAATCTTGTCCATTTGCAAATGGAAATCAAATCCACCTGCTATGCAGAAAGAGATTGAGTCATCTAAATGGGTAAGTGGATAAAATGAATGTTTATTAATCTTTCTCTGGAGATGGCCAGCTCACGCAAGTGTTGAGAAAAAACATGTGCCCTTGGCTGGATTTGAACCAAAAGATTAATAAATCTACCTGGAGAACTTAAGTAGATCAAAATTTTGGTTATTCCTTCATGTAATTTCTGCACAAAATAATCAATATAGATATGTATAGAGTTGAATGGTGTTTATGGGCTTATTCCATATAGACTTAATTGATTTCTTTCATCCAAGTCTTACACCAAGGATACACAAACATTTCAAAACAATGTGAATATCGTATATGTAAATATATACCGTTCTTTCCGCTAGGAAAGTGACGGACGCCTCTCGGACTTAATACCTGCAAATTCAATCTATTGCTCCTCTACCAACTCCGTCTTGTTAGCTCAAAGTGCTCTTTGAAATTCCATCCACGCAACACACTCAAACTTCCGTACAACACAGCAAATCAAGGCTAACACAGCATGTGCTTTCGTACTAGTGTAAGAGACTGATTGTTTACGTTCCAAAATGATTGATCTTTTGGTTGGATTTCAAGGTAGAAAATGTCGCTAATTTTGTAATCTTTCACTTTTCCTTAAAGGGAGTAGCAGCGATTTGCTAATCCGAAACATCGAAAAAATCATCAAAATTCATATTTTGTATTTTTGTTACTGGCATGGATATGCGAACATAACCTGCAAGTGGTTGGCTTGAAATCCGAGTATTAGCGACAAGGCAGTACTTTTTATCTTATTCTGTAATTTCTATACGTGCATATCGAAATTCTGACTTGTGATAATAAAGGCCTTTCCCTGTCATGCCTGTGAATATCACAGATTTTAAGCGTAATATTGTGCACCTTGATTGATACAGTTTGACCTCAAACACAAACATAATTGATCTTTGTTTATTCTTTACTGGTGTAAACCACAATCAGCTGTTTAGTGTAGATTTTGAGACGCCATCGCTGTATGTGTATTTACGGGAGACGGTATGACTAATTTCCTCAAATACTTCATTTTTTTCACTATTTGGTGGTTTGTTTCTACATTAAAGCAGTTATATGGAATCGTACACACTTATCCCTGATTTATAAGTTTAAAAAATGCATTTCCACATTCTTCGATTCTCTCGCATTATCGCTGCTAATCCCTTTAATTTTTTATATGTTATCAAGCAATATTTGCTTATTCCAAAACTGTTGGAGATGAAGAATCAACTCCCCCGTAAGGATTTTTTAAAATATTTTTATAGGAATAACAGATGAGGACGAGGTCATAAATGGGCCATGGTAACACTCATGACAAGCCCACATCAAAGCATCCAAATCAGTTTGTGGTTAGTTTGCTATTTTTTATTTATTTGGGCGAGTTGCTACATTGAATGAGGCTTGGCCGCCATCGTCTGGAATTCGCAAACATTTTTATAACACCCTTATCAGTCATAAAATAGGCATAGATCCTTCACTCAAACATGGCAAATTGCTTTTCCGAATATCATAGACTCCGTGTGTAAACCAAGGGACGATACTATTCTATATTCAGGCATTTTACTACCAGTTGGACTGCATGGAGAGAAAAGACTACAAATGCCTGTACTCATTTGAACTTATCTAAATTCTGATTCCTCCTTGATTAATGAGAGTGCACAAGTTGGAAATTTTAAAGCAGTTTTTTGATAAGACGTTTCGACTCGAGGAAATCAGTGGACTTCCGAGTGCCAAGGGTTTGTTATTGATCTTGGAAGACAAACGGACAGGGCAGTAACTGAAGGAGGCATGTAGTAAACTCCTCATCTCGATTCAATGTACACCCCCACAATAATTGTCAACATGTATAGATCAGACTCTAAAGTAAAGAAACTGATATAAAAGGCTGTATGTAATTTGTCTTCGATCGCAGACAGATTCGGAGATCCATAGTTTCCACTTCAGCTCTCGTCTCTCAAGAATGGATAGAGAATGCTATCAATTTCAAAGATTTTATTCACTTTTTGTTCCAGTTTGTCACATCTAATGTTATTTGAAACCTAGCAGTTTGACCCTAAACTTCACTACAAATATTTCCATGCACAAAAAAGATTGGATTTCTACTGATTTCTCTCTAGAGCTACATGGTGCCTGAGTACACTTCCAAGAACGGGGCAAAGGCGGCCCATTCCTGGAGGAAACCAGCCAGACACAGAACCAAGTTTGCTACCATGGGTTTGCTATTAAAATTTTGTAATCTAATGATAAATTTTGATTCTATACCACAAACAGACCTTTGCAAAAGTATTCAAGACGGAAATTACTGTGGATGGCTTTGCACACGCTGCATTGTCTAGCAAACTGAGCAGGCGTATGTCTCATAGCTGCCTCAATTTGCTCCACACTTGGCAATATTGCTGCCTTATTATATTTTTGGCTGACTCCCCAGCCCATTGAAGAGGAGGAGGTAAAGTTTTCTTCCCACAATGCATTTCTTCCAATACAATTTTTTGCACTGGTTGTCACATGAGCTTATAGCAACAAAAAGTACCTAAATGAACAGAACTCTTCCTAATTTTACAATTTAAGTACTTTTTGTAACTATAAATTCATGTGACAACCAGTGCAAAAAATTGTATTGGTAGAAATGCATTGTGGGAAGAACACTACCTCCTTTTTCCCCAGCCCTTTCTGGGTAGACCTCTGCCTTCCAAAGAGCTACATCTACATCACTGTAAAATTCAGAGCAAGGTTGTTCTCAGATTAAAACTTTTATAAATTTATAATAATCTAAGTAAACACAAGAGAAGTGCAATAAACAACTCAATAACAAGCAATTTTGTTACTGTTTTACAGATGATTAGGCTTTGCACATAGGATGACAGCTTTTTTTTGAGACAGACATAATTTAACATACAAAAAGACATACTTCTAAACAGTCTTTACTATATGTGTGCATGTATGTGTGTTTGTTGGCAGGTTTTGCTCCAAGTTGCATCTTCTTTAAGTGACAGGAAGAGATTATTTTGAGGATACAGATTTCTCTCAATTTGTCCTTGATTGGTCATACCTATCAAGAACGTTTCGAAGGAACCCCTGTTGCACCTTAACCCCAAGTCTGGTTGAAATCGGACTAACTTTTCGAAGACCTGAAAAATGAAAACCTAACCAAAACCTAACCAAACTGGAACACACACACACATACATACACATACATACAGACATGCACGCTCTTGCAAAACCCCCTTTCTGCTTTTCAAGCCAGGGGGATAAGAAGTCATGAACACATCTGCAGGTTGACTACAAAAATCACCAATTATGAGACATTTAAACCCTTCACACCCTTTTCATTCATAGTATGGGTTAAGACATTAGCAAGCATGCAGTATTCGTAGCATGGCATGCCAAAATTTGTAATTTGACCCAAAAAAAGAAAATTAAAGGATATTTCACAAGTCTTCGATCGCAGACAGATTCGGAGATCCATAGTTTCCACTTCAGCTCTCGTCTCTCAAGAATGGATAGAGAATGCTATCAATTTCAAAGATTTTATTCACTTTTTGTTCCAGTTTGTCACATCTAATGTTATTTGAAACCTAGCAGTTTGACCCTAAACTTCACTACAAATATTTCCATGCACAAAAAGATTGGATTTCTACTGATTTCTCTCTAGAGCTACATGGTGCCTGAGTACACTTCCAAGAACGGGGCAAAGGCGGCCCATTCCTGGAGGAAACCAGCCAGACACAGAACCAAGTTTGCTACCATGGGTTTGCTATTAAAATTTTGTAATCTAATGATAAATTTTGATTCTATACCACAAACAGACCTTTGCAAAAGTATTCAAGACGGAAATTACTGTGGATGGCTTTGCACACGCTGCATTGTCTAGCAAACTGAGCAGGCGTATGTCTCATAGCTGCCTCAATTTGCTCCACACTTGGCAATATTGCTGCCTTATTATATTTTTGGCTGACTCCCCAGCCCATTGAAGAGGAGGAGGTAAAGTTTTCTTCCCACAATGCATTTCTTCCAATACAATTTTTTGCACTGGTTGTCACATGAGCTTATAGCAACAAAAAGTACCTAAATGAACAGAACTCTTCCTAATTTTACAATTTAAGTACTTTTTGTAACTATAAATTCATGTGACAACCAGTGCAAAAAATTGTATTGGTAGAAATGCATTGTGGGAAGAACACTACCTCCTTTTTCCCCAGCCCTTTCTGGGTAGACCTCTGCCTTCCAAAGAGCTACATCTACATCACTGTAAAATTCAGAGCAAGGTTGTTCTCAGATTAAAACTTTTATAAATTTATAATAATCTAAGTAAACACAAGAGAAGTGCAATAAACAACTCAATAACAAGCAATTTTGTTACTGTTTTACAGATGATTAGGCTTTGCACATAGGATGACAGCTTTTTTTTGAGACAGACATAATTTAACATACAAAAAGACATACTTCTAAACAGTCTTTACTATATGTGTGCATGTATGTGTGTTTGTTGGCAGGTTTTGCTCCAAGTTGCATCTTCTTTAAGTGACAGGAAGAGATTATTTTGAGGATACAGATTTCTCTCAATTTGTCCTTGATTGGTCATACCTATCAAGAACGTTTCGAAGGAACCCCTGTTGCACCTTAACCCCAAGTCTGGTTGAAATCGGACTAACTTTTCGAAGACCTGAAAAATGAAAACCTAACCAAAACCTAACCAAACTGGAACACACACACACATACATACACATACATACAGACATGCACGCTCTTGCAAAACCCCCTTTCTGCTTTTCAAGCCAGGGGGATAAGAAGTCATGAACACATCTGCAGGTTGACTACAAAAATCACCAATTATGAGACATTTAAACCCTTCACACCCTTTTCATTCATAGTATGGGTTAAGACATTAGCAAGCATGCAGTATTCGTAGCATGGCATGCCAAAATTTGTAATTTGACCCAAAAAAAGAAAATTAAAGGATATTTCACAAGACTTCTACCATGCCTTTAACATCTATATTTCATAGACACTACCAACTTCACTAACTCATGATGAGAAAGATGATTGAAAAAGGGGTTTCCCCCAAATCTGAAGTGATATAGGTTTGCCAAGAGATTGCTTGTTTCAGGTTTCAAGCCTAGAGGCATTTGATAGCATTGTAATAGACAAAACGCACGGAAACCCAATGACACTTGAGATATGAATTGTTCACTACCTGAAAGACATCCCCCTACACATATGGGCGCCAAGTAAACAATTTTGTTGCAATCCCATAATGCACCAGTTTGGGAAATACACAATGAGCTCCACTAACATAGAGTGCTCATTCATAATCCTGAAAGGCAGATTTGTTGCATAATTCGTTAGCTGCCTGGAAGAATCAATATTTGAGCATTTTTGACCAAAGATGACCTTGAAACTTATCTTTGTTCCAATCAATGATTTGGACTTTATCTTTGAAAGTTCTGATATTCAGTAGGGTATTATAAGGCATTGGCACACTAGAGTATAGCAAAAGGTGAAATGAGATGTGTTGAAATTTTTCTCAGTGTGGAATCGTGAGAAAAATAATATGCAAGGTCTAAATGATATCAATTTACTAGGCTTGTCTTATCTTTAATACTCTACAAGGCATAACAATTGATTGTTTGTACATAATAAATGGAAATAAGACAAAAAGTAAAGATTGTAAGTAAAAATTTATAAAATTCCATACAAAATTGATAAAAACTCAAAGATTGTCACCATTCCCAGCTGTGGAAAATCAATACAATGATGTGATTTGTCTTGCAATTTGTCATGTAATTAACTATGTGAGAAATCAAGAAAAAACCCGACTCTTCAACAGTGGTGGTGCCAGAAGTTTTTCTCTAGGGGCAAGCAATGGGGGGTAGTGGCATTAAAAAAATCATTACAAAAAATGCGGTGACTCATCATGGTCCGATTTTTCATGTGATGTGTTATCCTTCCCATGAAGCATATCAGGCAAAACATCTGATTACAAATTTTGAGTTAAAGGTGCTTGTTCCGATTTATGTGTATTGTGTCTCTACTTGAAATGAGAGCCTGGAACTTGCACATACACCCCATGAAGTACCGCGTTTTTTTGTTTATATATTTGGAATGAAATGGATTTGAGGGCTCAAATTTCAGGACGAGAATGAGAAAAATACGGCCTTCATCTGATATCCAAAATCGATACTACTTCGTGGTAAATCAAGGGGGTCCAAAGGACGGATCGGAACACGCAATTTAAATCCAGTCTTACCCAGTGTATAGTAAGGCCGGATCCAGGGCGGGGGCGGAGGGGGCGACCCTCCCGGTAATTCTTGCAAATTCTGCAAATCAGCCCATTTTGAGCTATTTTGGACCAGTTACAGCCTTTCAGCCCCCGGTTGAATTTGACCATTTTCAAATCCTGGATCCGCCATTGATAGTACAAGCAAAAGTTATGAATTGGACCATAGGACAGCAATATCTATTGTTGGCCACATTTGGAGACATCTTTGTTCATAACATCAAAAGGAAACATTTTCTGGGTGAGAAAATTAGAACATTTTTCTGGACACCAAAGTTTCAATTTTGATGAAATACAAAGGGGGGAATTTTGCGATCATTGTAACCAAGCTAATTGATTTAGTACAAAAATTGAGCAAATTTGGTATTTTGGGGCTGTCAGGGGTTAAGGCTGGACTAGAGGAATTATGCAATGAACTCTAATATGTCAAGCCCCTTGAAACCGATTATTAGTTTCTCGTCCCCCACCAGAGGTATGATTTTGGGCCGCGTTAGCGCCCGAAAACCTGATAAATAATTCATTATTTGAAAAATTCTGGTCAGCATCACCTTTTCAGTACATATGGATTTTGTTTGGTAGGAAACCTGCCTCAGAAGTCTGGAAAATTGAGTCTAAAAAATAGACCCAATAGTGTTCGTATTTCGGTCTATCACCTGTAGGTTCATTTCACTGTAAAAATATGCATGTAGCCAAATAATGAATCATGAAATAGTTCCTCATTATGGGCTGAAAAAAAATGTGACGAGAAACTCATATTGAGTTTCAAGGGGCCATTGTAAATTTATATTATATAATGCTTGACATAGCAAGCTTTCTAGGTCAGTAAAATTGCATGTCATACCTCTCAAAAAGTTGACCATGTTATATTAGGCCTGAGAGTGCCCTATATTGTGAGAGGTGCTCAAGGTTCAAAAGCTTGCACTGCTAACAAAGTTCATGCATCTTGTCTAGGATATGAATAAGAAATGCCCTGTATGACTACAATGCAAAGTTTTCACCACATATTAATTTGATTGCATATGCATATGCACATCTGTATTTGCTTTACTTAACAGGCTTTCTGTATGAATTACTTTGTTTGATGGACTTGATCAAAATTGAAAGGATTTTGAGGAAACGGTGATGTAGTATAGTCATCATAGGAACATAATTTCTCTCCAAACTAAACTCTTCGTCAACATAAGCGGGAGTAAAGGCAGTAGATCTTGAAAGGCACTTAAAGGGATATGCAGCGATAATGCGACAGAATAAAAAAAGTGGAAATTAGCTATAAATTAAAGAAAACGATGTACAATTAATATAATACATTAAGTAGGCATAAAACACCAAATAGTGAAACGAGTCCGTATTCAGATGAGAGTTGCCAGACCCTCTACCGCAAATAGACTTACAGTGATGACGACTTCAAAATCTACACTAAAACAGATTGATGTGGTTTACACCAGTGGAGAATAAACCAAGATTCAAGGAATTTGGTTTGAGGTCAAACTGTCAGCTCATAGTGTGTATATACGCTAAGAAATCTGGATATTCACACGGAAAGGCATTTTTGATCGCAGGTTGGAATTTTGATGCACACGTATAGCATACAGAATCAGATAAAAAGTACTGCCTTGTCTTTAATACGCAGATTTCAAGCAACCACTTTGAGGTTATGTTAGCACATCTACGCCAGTAACAAAAATACCAAAATACGAATTTTGATGATTTTTTCAGATGTGTCCAATCAGCACATCGCTGCGTGTCCAGTAAGGTAGGGGGTTACAACTTGCGTTGATCGAGAAAGTTTAGTCAGTCATTTTACCAGTGAGTGTGAAAAAGCAAACTAGGTTCGCTATCATTGCCCCATCTCCTATACACTTTATCATGTACTAGTAGGATTTCTTGACCTCAACACTAACCTAAGAAAACAAGCACAAAGGCCCTGAGCAACTTTTTAGTAAAAGAGATGTGTACACAATTCTCCATAGACAATAAACAGCAGCAATCGTACACCAAATCAGTATTTGGGTCAATTTATACACGTCGACAAACGCCGCAAAGTCGCACCGATTCAGGAACCGGGTGACATAATGATATCGTACAACATGTTTTCCCAAATGTTTCCTGTTATCCTGTGAAATGGTTTATCACTTTTGACAGAAGCTTGCCTATACCAGACACTTCTGCAAAACTTGAACCAGACTACGTTAACCTTTTGTTTGCGCTACGATATTAAAACGTCATAATTTCCACCAACACGTTTTAAAAATGGATTGCACTGTAATCTTAACATGTTCTTCACAATGCAACTTGCATCAAATACACCTGTAAATGTGTTCTAAGGAATTACCCCCAGGAGTATGCAATTAAACAATTAAGAATAGCGTCATAAATACTGCATACATCTCTGATTGTTGTGCAGAAAAAATACAGTTTGGTAAGCGTTTAAAAGTACTCATCCCGCTGATTACAGATCGGGGCTTATATCTGGTGAATAGAGTTGGGTACTACTGTAGTAAATTCTGAAAAACATCATTTTTATGCAGAATTTTGTTTTGTGAATTTGCAATCACAGTGAGTTTCTGAAGAAGTCAATTTCACAAATCCACAAAATTGGGAGTTATGTGTGGGTTCAAACTGATGCATGACATTGATGATTAGATGATTTGCAGAGAGCTTGGAAATGCTCAAAGTTCTTGCCGCATATTAAAAAGTTGTTTCATGTATTCATAATCATGGTGGAGGTGGGTTTACCATCAAATCAAAAATGGACACGCAAGGGAAAATTAAAGCCGACGCGCGAGAAAATAAGCGCATGCCATAATTGTCGAACAAAATGTGATGGACTCCAATAGCCGGGGGAGAAGAATGAAAGGTATAATGAAGGAATGGGCAGGAGGGTAAAATCAAATTGCAAAATTAGATTAGAGAAATTGGCATTTTGTTGTTGCCGAAGTGCTTGCCATTTGATCGACTGCTTCTAGGGTGGGGTTTATTAAAAATAGACAGGGCCTCAGATTGCTACCCAAGACAAAAGGATGCATTTTTTTTTCTCATATCGGTCGGCGCTCACTAGTGGAACGTATTCGACATTTCGCGACTTTTTACAGAAATTTGACAGTAAGTGGGTTTTGAATACCTCTACTATTCACCAAATTTTCAAACCTCTATCGTATCAGTATCTGCATTTTTGAAGTATTCGCCGTGTCAAATGTGATGTAATTTGTGCGACGTATTTGCAGTTCACGGTAGAATTGTTTTTTTGTCGTTTTCCCATAGTGGCATATTTGCGGAAACACGTCAAATAACGACGTATTTGTCGCGTCGTATTTGGTATTTACACGTTGAAATTGCTATTTGTCATGTTTTACATAGTGACGTTTTTGTTTAACATATCGTTCGCATATCTAAATAAATTGGAAGCTGATTAGTTAAATATTAATTTGAAATTAATTATTCGGCGATTTTCAACAAGGTTTAATTGGCGCATATGTTTTAAATAACAGTATGGGGCAAATTAAAATCGCAAAATCTTCAAGCGTTTTTCTGAAATGCGTATTTTGCAAATACGTCAGTATGTGACGCGGCCGACGATATATAGCTTAAATAGCTTACATCAATTTTGCCCCACTAGCCTTCATATCAAATGGATTATATGGGTGGTGCATGAGTTGTACGGATATCAAATAGGTATTATATATATGGGTGGGCATGAGTTGTACATGGACTCACATGGTCATTACATGGTGTTAAATGAGTTTACATGTTATTACATGGGGTGTTGCAGGAGTTGCACATGCATATCACTATGGGTGTTACATGAGTTGTACATGGGTATTACATGGGTGTTGAAGGAGTTGGTAAAGAATATCACAAGGTATTACATGGGGTGTTGCAAGCCTGTACATGGATCTCACATGGGTACTACATGGTTTCACAATGTCAGTCCTAATATGGCAAAACATGCAATCTCAAATTTTAGTTTACTAAAAGCATACATCTCTTGGCATGGTTCTTGCATATCATATGGGCAACTTGCACCATGGATTATGTGTTGCATTGTTATGGAGTCACTGGTACTGGAAACGGGTGTCATGTCAGCATGAAAGGCACTATAGCTAGGGTTTGTCTACTTTTGGCCTTATAGTACATATGTTTTAAATTATTTTAAGTTTTTTTTTTTTTAACTTTTTATTTGTTTTTAAATCTAACAAAAACCCTGGAGGAAGTTTTAGACATAGTTTAAGTTACGATCAACTAGTGACACAGAACTACCTCCAATGAAAACCATGACAATACATGAGCTGCAGATTGAAACATCTTTATCCAAAATAAGTAACTACAAAATATTAAAATTGGGTAGAGACTGAACCAGGCATCTTACAGACTCAAGACCATAGGTCACACAGTATACCGTATAGTCCATAAGCTGCCACATCAGATTTCCGTTCGTTGCACCCAATTAGTGATTACTTTTCCCATATATTCACCTTGATGGGGATGTCCCCTGACTAGGATTAGATATGTTTCCACCCAGAAAAAAGCTGCACGTTAGCGGGTCCTGCCCCATTTCAAAATGGCCGCCATTGTTGTATGTTAAAACCGCCATTAATTTCATTTACAGATAGAAATTTTGTCACGACTACACATACCAAGTTTTAACAGGCCTGAAGGGGCTTAAACATATAGGCGTCCAAGATGCCGCCGCAAGGAGGCACATTTTGCTAAATGAATTAAAATGCATATGTTGAAATAAGACAAATCCTGGGTGATATTTTGGGAGCTCAACAAGAATTCATGGCATTTAGATTTTACGCACAAGCTGTTTTTAAGATGGCGGGTGATTATATTCACCTAGGGTCGTTAAATCAGGAAGAAAGCAGTCCTTACCATCTTTTCGAACGTTAAAAAAAACAACTTTTAATAATGACCCCACTCATTTTCAAGATGTAAAAAAAATATTAAAGGGGGTATTGAATTGTCCCAGAGAGTGCGATGTCACTATATATGGTTACTACTTGGGCATATAAACGTAGTTTAACTGACTCTATAATAGTTATTAGGAAGACAACAAAACTCTATATTTAACCTGATCAATAAAATAATAATAAATGGGGTGATGGTTTGTATTTTAGGACTACTCAGTGACGTTAAGGGTGTTTCCCAGTAAAAATTAAAAAATATGCTTAGGAAGAAGGAAAAAAATGTATATATGTAGGAGGAAAATTTAAATATGGTGGCCTAAGTTTCTTTCGAGACATCAAGTGCTATCTTGTTTCTGACTTGTACCACGGCGCTCCTTCTCTCTCTCTACTGCCCGAGATCGCTTTTTCCAGCATCAAAATAGTGTTGAGTGGTCTGCAATTATCCAGAAGTACGAGCGAAAAATTCCGGAAAATGTTATTCAATAGTTTTAGTTATGGTTCTTATTAGTCGAAAAAGATGTGCAGGGGTGTTTTCTTCTTGCTTTATGTCCCCCGGAGAGGTATAACCGCCGCCATCATGAGTGGTATGGTCTGTCTGCAATACACCAATGGCATTAAATCCTTTTTGTGCTCTAAAAATATACTGCATTCTTACCCATCATTAGCAATTTTAGTACATTTAAAAAAATGCCTCCTACCGGCGGCCATCTTGGACACTTAAATGTTAAGCCCACTTAAGGAAGGAAAAACTTTTATGCGTTAGTCCTGGATAAAAATTCTATCTATACTGAAAATACAATAAAACAGTTTTTCATAACAAACAATGGTGGCCATTTTGGAATAGGCAGTACGCGATAATGTGCAAACTGTTCGGGGCGGAAACATACCTAATCTAGTCAGGGGGACATCCCCCGTCAAGGTGATATATTTGGAAAATTAATCACAGGTGGGTGCAACAAACTCGAATTGTAAGTCCCGTACAGAAACTGGCTTATGGACTAAACAGAATAACCATACACACATAACCTTATATAGCTACGTACCACTAAGAGACGAGAAAATTATATTGTGCTTCAGAACCACAGTTGATCGACCATATATTCAATTTGCATGGGGTGTTTCATAAGGTGACACCCTTTTCTAAAGACTTTTCTGACACCCTATGAATTCGGCAACCTTAACAGAATTTAACGGAATAAACCGCCACGGTTTATGTGGTTTATGGTTAAGTTTCCAAATTTAAGGGTGTCAGAAAGTATGTCAGAAAGGGTGTCACCTATGAAACACCCTTTTGCCACAGTAGCACTAGCAGGATAAGCACAGACATGTACCAATGATTAATGCTGAATCAGCCATGAGGTATAGTGCCATCTACTTGGTCTTATGCTGATTTGCAGGACAAACATCTTTATATGCTCTATAGCATACGCCCCCACTAAACGTTGGGTGAATGCCCCAAGTTCACCACGCCACAGACCGGAAACCATAATAGTCAAAATATTCCCTAAATTGAAATTGATTGAAATTTCTACAGATAAACATGGCTGCAGTGAAATGTAACCAATATTAAAAAGTAATGTTCTGATGTTAAGCTCTCTGTTTTGGAAAGCTTAAAATTCTCACTCAAATAAACCAAAATAGGTCTTAGCCAATATAGCATGTAAGCATTTCCTCTTCTTATATACCAACCCCAACATCACCAAATTCTTTCAAAAATAAGCGGCGATGTTGCAATGTTTCCAAAATGATGTCAGCGGCGGTTTGCGGAGATTGAATTTGACAATTGATAAGCCTTCCAAGCCGACTGAATTTGGTACATATACATTTAACTTGTGTGTGTGTTTGGCTTGTTACTACAGTAGCTTACAGTACAGATTGAATCAGTTACAGGGATACTGTCTGACAGCCCAATCAGCTGCATAATTGTTGGGAGGCCAGAGAATAATGAAATATATACAACTTGGGACAAGAGATTGAGGAAAATAATAAAGAAAGACTTGTAAATCAAAATATGTTAAAAAAACATTAATGAAGATTTAATATAATAGACAGGTGAAAATAAGTCTCTCAACCCCAAAATAATTGCAACAAAGAGATTTTAAACAGAATTTGGTATCATTTGACATTTGGAAAAACATGATAAAAATCTACCAACTGGAAAAGAAATGGAATAGGGGACAAGGTTTACACAGGGGTCAACATATGAAAAGGGTCACACTGTGGAAAAAAGTACACCAACATGTTCATCACATTTCTAAAAAAGTGTAGTTTGATAGATATTAGGCAAAATGTCTTCAAGGTCACCATGAGGTCAAATTTCAAATCCACTGGTTTGTTTTAAAAACAGTGTTAAATTATTTTAATGCCCTCTCCTTCTTTTCTCTTTTTTTTAGACCCCCGGGGTGCACATGCTCCCTCCGCACCCCCGGGCTACACATTTTGTTATTCTACTTAAAATAATGCTGTTGTCTGGTGTGATTGACACAATAGCTACATGGAGATTAAAAACAATACCTCTATTTCCCTGATGTTCAACATCTTTTTAACACTTTAAAACATCTCTTTAATATCTAAACACCTTACATCTAAATATGTTTAAAATCTAAACATGTTTAGGCACTTAAAAGTAGGTGTTTAGGCATATGACACAAAATGTTTAGAGATTTGACATTGTCTAATATCTAAACACTAATTTGCACCGTGTTTCTTAACACTGTTTTACAGTGAACCCGTCATTTGCTATAGGAGCAACACTCCCTGCTTCTGTAATACTTGTTTCCAACTCTGTCTCTATACCAGCTTACAACATCCGTAATAGCTGCCATTTGTCAGTTGTGTTCTTATTAAGTGTTATACCTGCCAAATCTAACATGTGGCAGCTATTGCAGATGGGGCCTTTTTGCCCTAAACCCTTGATATCATGCATCCACCTGCCTGTCTTCAGTGGCCCATGAATATTGGCATGGCAGGATGTCTTGTGAATATATTATTACATCCAGCTTCAAGGCAGTTAAATTACATCCCTCCAGATCCATTAAAGAAGTTTGATATTTTGTACAGAAATCTGACCTGCTTTTGCTTGTATATCCTAATAGAAATTATGCCAAAATTGTACAAATCTATGGTTATCATCAGGCTAAATTATGTTGAAATTATACTTTTTATAGGATTTTCCTTACCCAAATTGGTACTTGAAAATACACCAATCCTGTTTTGCACATTCCAATCCCTAACTGGCATGCAGCCACGACCCGGAAACCCTTCACAGAATAAAGCACAGGTTTATTCTGTTAAGGTTTCTGAATTCATAAGTGTGTCAGAAAAAAGTGTGTCAGGTTATGGAAACTCCTACAACTCGAGGCTATCAAGCTAGTAGTATTCATGGGCCACTGAAGACAAGGAGGTGGATGCATGTAACCAGTAATGAGGGGACTCAGGGGAGTTTCTGTAACCTGACACACTTTTCTGACATACGTATGAATTCAGAAACCCTTCATGGAATAAAGCACACATTTATTCCATTAAGGTTTACAAATTCATAAGTGTGTCAGATTGGTCAGGTTACGGAAACTCCTACAACCCGGGGCTATCCCACTTGAATTCTCCCAAATGTGCAGATTAAGTGTAGATTTTGAATTGTGTGTACTCAAGCACGTTACAGACATACAAAAGAGCTGGAAACGTTTCGGGTTGGATGCCCCCAATAATAGCGGACCAATTCTGACCATTACTCAGCTGGTCAGATATATATTTCAAATAAAAAAATGTGTCCTGCAGTGTCATATGCAGAGGAGCCAAGGGCCTGCTGTCATTGCTTTCACTTATTGGGGGGGGTCTGATTAGTATTGCAACGCTGTAGGCCCTGAATCATGAGGGGAGTTGCAATCCTAGGACAAAAAATCTCAAAACATATCTGTATCCCAGACCCTTATCTCATTCTCTAAAGCTGTGTGCACCACTAAAAAATACCCACAATATTGTGTAATTAAACTAAGTATAATGAATCCAGTGGTGATAGCCAGGGAGGGGCTCAGGGGGCCGCTAGCCCCGTCAAATTTGACAAAAATCGTGCAAATCAGCCTAATTTGGACAATTTGAGGGCACCCCAGCCCCCCGTCTGCCAGCTCAGCCTCCCGTCAAATTACAATCCTGGTACAGCCCTTGTGAGCTTACACAAAACAAAAACAACTTTCCCCGCTTGAGCATATAGTTGTAGTATGGATACAGCCAAAGCTATTACCATGACTCTTTCTGGCCACTTTGTTACTAGTTTTTAACAAAAATTGTTAATTCATCACAACGTGACTTACCATGAGAATTCTGAAGTGCCATTTCATGCATATTTAATCGATCAGTTATTTACAGTGGTAAACCAACGTTCAAGCCCATTAAAAGAAAAAATAAAACAGTTACGCGCGATTCTGCATGCACTGCCTATCCATTAGTAGTTAAAAAAATAATCAGTGATATGCGAGGAGGGGAGAATGACAAAAATGTGGGAATGCATTATTTTAGTTTTTATAAAACAGGGATAGCGAACCGGGCATATTCATGACTCTTCAATAGCTTTAATTCACAATTGGATTTAATCTATTCAGCCTAAAAATACATCCTATGTGGGGATTATTGCAGGTGACCAAAATCACATGATTTTGTAGAAATTCAAGATTATTCACAAATCCTGTCTTATCATTTAGAAAAAAACTTTACAAAAAACATTTTTTTGCACAAAAAAAAATAAATCAGTCCTACAACTTTTAAAGTGACAGGAGCGATTTTTTTAGGATACAAATTTCTCTCAAATTCACGGATCGTCATATAGACCACTTTACGAGACGTTTTGAAGATTATCGGAGAAATAAGACAAAGGAAAATGCAACTGTTTTGAACTTGTGCTTGCTAATCATAATAGTCCCATATAGAAAACATGCTTTGAGTTCTGTCGTTTGCACCGTCAGGAAAAACTATATCATCATCTTATACATAAAGACAGCATATTCAGCTTTATTCACTTCAGGTGTGATCGAATACATAGGTTTTTGATATTTGGAATGCTTACCAAAGTTAAAAAAAATCGGGGCCGCTTTCTTCTGGAAATGTCCTCATGTCTCTTTAAAAACCAAAATGGGGGTGATAGCGCAAGACGGACAGTTATTGCAAATACCATTTTGCCGGCTAATTTCTGCCCCCCATATTTACACACATGCCAAAAGCCATTACAAACAGCACAAAAAATTTACCTGATCGATCTGTGACCCATAAAAAAATAATTAAATGTGACATCTGATACCTTAAAGTTACAGGTACAGCAGCGTGACACCCCATTTAAACTTAACTGATGTGTGGAGTACTTTATTGCATGCACCAATTTATTTTTTATGAGAAGATTTCATGATATCAAATTTCTGCAAAATCTATTTTACATTGCCAGTTTATTTAGTTTAAATGAAAAATTGTTGTATGAAACTTGTACAAATTTAATGTTTTTTTGTTTTTAAAAAGAAAGCCTGCTCCCAAGGAAGAAATAGTTTTCTTCACTTCCTGTTGAGCAGACAGATAGCTAAACAAAATGAAAAAAATTACATTGTGGTCCTCAGACCCGCTGTGTCGCATTATGACCTCATATGACCTTTGACCTGAATGTGACCTATGCTTCCATAATCAAATTCGGGTTTGTGTGTAATATTCAAGTTTGGTTCCAATGCTTCCAATTTTTCAATTGAGGTCAATTTTCACATCTTACAACTTGACTTCACAGGACCTTGGACCTTGGTTGGTCGTGACCTTTGAAATCATCAAACAAAAAGGGGATCCAATGTTGCACCCTATGACTCAAGTTTGGTTTAATAGCCACAAGTATGAGAATATTACAGGCAACTGTTAACCCTTCTTTTTCACGACCTGCAATGATTACATCATCAACAGACAAATGTGGACAAAGTAATAACCATACGTGTCTCCTGCCTCAATGATCACCAACACCAAAAAAGGGGTCGTTCACTTATAACATGAAGGCTGAAAATGAGGAACCCTTGTTTGGGAACAGCCCCTGTATAGTAATTTGTGTTACACCCCCACCCGGGATAGATTAATCTATAGGTATAAGGTATTTGTGTTCATCGCTTTCAATGCAGAAGACAGAAAGACATCCAAGGGTCTGAAAGATATATTTTATTATATAAACGTTATATTAGCTTTGAAAAAGCTGCATCTGTGGGGGAAGACAAAAGTCCGTCATACTGTTTGAAATTCCAGAGTTATTAAATAGCAAATGTTCGCGATTTGACCTTTGCAAACAGTACAGCCGTGATCCACTTCATTAAATGTGCGGCAATGTGGCACCCCATGACCTATCAGTCTACCCTGGAAGGAAAGCATCTCATCACTCTCTGTCCTTTCTACAAGAAAATAATTATAACTGTGTTAATGCCCAGATTTTAGTATTGTGGGAAGACTCTGACATCTTCTCTTGGGTTGAAAGGTGCAATACCAGGTCTGGAGGGACCCCCCACCCCCACCGGGAATAGATTAAACCATAGGTACTAGGTTCATGTGTTTGTTCATTGCCTTTCAATGCAGAAGACATTTGAAAGGTATATTTGTAATTAGATAAAGTCTATCATACTGTTGAAATCCAGTAGCAAATGTTCACGATTTGATCGTTTGCAAACAGTACAGCGTGATCCACTTCATAAATGTGTGGCTAATGTGGCGCCCACCCGACCTATCAGTGTTACCTGGAAAGCATCTCTCATCTCTCTGTCCTTTTAAGTTCCTCCAGAAAATAATTAATGCTGTAATGCCCAGGATTGAGTACAAATAATAATAACAAACCAAGAAATAAGGGCTGGGTAGCTAAACCAACCGTATCGTGTTGTGCAGTTTACACGACAGGATTCTTTAAGGAGGATGCCCCCGCTTTAAGATATGAATATTCCATCTTGAATAGATTGCCTTACCCCAAAACTCCATTGGTAAAGTTTCACGCTGATGATATTTCAATCCGTTTTGAATGTGAGAGCTAAAACCGTATTTTGTAAGCTCCCATTAGAGTACTGTGTAAAATTTATATAAAATTAATATCGGTCGACCAAATAGGGGCCATTTTCACTCATAACTTCCAAACCAAACATATTAGCCCTCTAAGATTTCACAGGGTTAAATGAGTAAAATAGTAGCTTCTTCTGATACCAAAATTTCGGCCATTCGGTAACAATTTGGGTTCTGGGGACGAGGCCCTTTCGATCGGGCCATGGACCTCGTTTAAGCAACAATACACATTTCTAATGACATACCCTCTATTTTTTCTCAGTTTTAAAATTTTTGGTGTGATTAAACTCGTTTTAACCGACTAACACTCTCAATGTGTTCTATGATGTACAGTCTTGAAATAACAATTTTTTATGATTAAAAATGGGGATCTCCAACCTTAAAGGCTGACTAGGAGATTTTCTGGGGATGGCACCATCAATTTCTGAACCAACTCATGTTTTTTGCTAATACAGTAAATGCTTGTCCATATACTAGTGACTGTGTGAAATAGCTAGGATCAAATCGATGTCCTTTTATAGATAAATCAACACTTTGGTTTTGACAAATCCGGATTCAGAATGTTTTGTTATGCACAGTATCCTATGGTGATGTTTTACTATACCTAAATGTTTACTGCATCAAAACGAAAAATCAAATTCACTCTAAACTTCGGAATTGAGTATTTCAGCGGTCGACGACGGCAGACACGCTGAGCACGTTGTAGTCGACTATTTTATTTAATACACTAAAAAAACAAAAAAAATATCAACATCTCTGAGTCGGCTGTTAAAAGCACTGCTTTATGTTTGGGCATCTAAGCACTTTTGTTTACTGGGAAGTGTTATCATACTTGCTTAAATGAAAGAGTGAAAAATCCACTCTGATTTGCGAGTAGTAATTTGTAAATTAACTCTAATCGAATGGCTTAGCTCGAAAAGAGCGAAGGGAAAATGCAACCTGGACCCTTCCCCCGCGGGTTAAAACCTAGCTCACTCTGTTGCCGAAGTGGCTCAAAAATGCAACTTTATTTGGAGTGAAGCCCACTCTGCACTCTATCGACCGAGTTTTAGCTCTAAAAGAGTGAGAAATGCTCACTCTTTCGGAGTTGAACTAAATAGCCCAATCAGAAACGCGCAAAGCGCGTGATTATTTTCGACAACATGGCGATGAGTTAAGTGAGACCGTCAGCAAACGGTTGAACGAGGTGAAATTAGTGATAGAAATCATAGATAGTTCACGGGTGGAGTAGTATATGTATGTGCGGGTCACAGTTCATATGCATTTACAGACAAAGTGTGGAGAAGCATAAATGGATTTCTGTATTATCACGTGTACCTACGGTAGGCTGCGCAGGCTAGGCGTCACATTGTACGCAACACACATCATGCATGCATCGGACATGCAGCCCAATGATCGCACGTTCATGCATGTCACCATCATGCATTTCTCACTGAATCATGCCAATGATCGCACAATGTGCATTCATGTCACGATGCTATGAATTATGGACCTACACATACAATATACTCACCAAACAGGGAAAAAATTCCGAAAAAAGTCAACAAAAGAAATCCAAAACTCTAAATAAGAGTGACTAGTTCACTCTAAAAAGGAGTATCAGTTCACTCTTCTCCTTTAGAGTTATTTTGTTCACTCTTTATTTGAGTGGATCTCACTCTAAAAGATGCGTCACTCAGATGGCACTTTTTTGGAGTGAGATTTCACTCTTTTAGAGTGGTTTTTTCACTCTTTGCGTTTTTTTAAGAGAGTATATAGAGGCAAAATCAGAGTACTGTTAGAATGGTGGTATGTTACATCCGTCGCTACAAAAGCACTATTGTGATTGGTTGGTTACTCAGAGGGTTCTCTCATGTTCTGTTTGGTTCTGTTTGGTAATTTCTGCTGTGAAAGAGAATTTGGTGACCTTCTTATAGCGTGTTTTTATTGAACAGACGGTATTTATCCAGATAAATATTTATCCGGTTGATACTGAGAATAGTCAATAGAGCGAAGTTTCTATTGAGCAGCGTTTTCCGGAAAATGCGACCGACCATCACAGACTGTGATTTTACCAGCTAAAGGTCATTTTGTACAAGTCAACTGCGTTGTATTGTGGGTCGTGACCTCGCCGAACTGCCATCCAAAATGTGCTGAATATCTCCCTCTCCCCATACAGTATTAACGCTTTATATAGTAGTCTCTGTTGTCCAAACAAATGCCGGAGCGGGAGGTGCATTTCAGGCATTGTAAAAACATGAAAAACCCCTCGAAATTCGTAAAACGGTGGCCAAAATGTATCCCCGATCAGCAGATTGGCGCGATGACAGAATGTGTTGCTAACGTCAACATTGCTGTGCATGCTGGAACGGGGGTTCATTGCTGCACTCACGTGGCGTTAATTTCCGGGTCTTTCTCCAGTATGTGCACTCTATCGGAACGCTGCATGTTTCTATTGGAGTTAACCGGATAATTTCTCTGGCATTATCCTTCCAAAACAAGGATAAATACCGGTGGAAACTTTCGTCGGTATAAGCAAGAAAATGGAGTAGGACGGCTGTTTCTATTGAGCCAATTTAATCCCTTTTCTGGTATAAACCGAAAAAAGCTCCCAATAGAAACACACTGTATGAGAAATCATTTTTATTAAGAGCATGATCATTACTATGCCCGTGAAACGGGGCATAGTATTCTGCTTATGCTGTTTAGTCTTCTCCTTCTTCTTCTTCCGACCATCGCTTTTTCGCCTTCTTCTGCCTTCTTCTGCCAAACGGCTGGGCCGATATTGACCAAAATCGGTCAGAAGAACCACTGACCCAAGCTACATCAGGGGTGTACATAGTTTGACTTTTTTTTTTTTTTTTTTTTTCACAGACTGTGATTTTACCAGCTAAAGGTCATTTTGTACAAGTCAACTGCGTTGTATTGTGGGTCGTGGCTCCAAAATGCCACTCTTCGTTGGAGTGAAATGAAGCCCATCTTTGGAATCTTATCGACCGGATGTAGCTCTAAAAGAGTGGGAAAATGCTCACTCTTTTCGGGGAACTCATAGCCAATCAGAGAAAACGCCGCAATTCGCGTGATTATTTTCGACACAACATGGCGGATGAGTTAGGTGAGACCGTCAGCAAACGGTTTTTTTGAAACGACAGTGCAATAGTGAAGAAATCAAGATATCTTCACGGGTGAGTATATTGTCTGTGTCGGTCACAGTTCATAGGATTTACAGACAAAGTGTGGAGAAGCATTAAACGTTATTTACTGTATTATCACTTGTACATACGGTAGTCTGCGCCAGTCTAGGCTTACACATGTACGAAACACACGATCATGCATGCATCGGACTGCCTGCCATGATCGTCCACGTCATGCTGTCACCAATCATGCAAGTCTCAATGAAATCATGCCCAATGATTGCGCCACATATTCATCCAGTCACGATGCCTATGAATTATGACCTAACACATACAATATACTACCAAACGGAAAACTTCCCCGAAAAATTCCCACAAAGAATCAAACTCTAGAAGAGATGACTAGTTCACTATAAAAGAGTGATCAGTTCACTCTTTCCTTAGGGTTATTTTGTTCACTCTTTACTTGAGTGAAATTCTCCCACTCTAAAAGATGCGTCCCTCAGCTGGCTCTATTTTGGAGTGAGATTTCACTCTTTTAGAGTGGTTTTTCACTCTTCCGTTTTAAGAGAGTATATAAGAGCAAATCAGAGATTTACTGTTAGAATGGTGGTATGGTTACACCGTCGCTACAAAAGCACTAGTGTGATTGGTTATTCAAAGGGTTCTCTCTTGTTTCTGTTGTTGTTGGTTTAATTTGCTGCTGTGAAAGAGAATTTGGTGACCTTCTTATAGCGTTTTTTATGAACAGAAGGTATTTATCCAGATAAAAATATTTATCCGGGGCTACGAGGATAGTCAATAGAGCGAGTTTCTATTGAGCCAGCGTTTTTCCGGAAGGAAAATGCGATCCGACATCACACAGACTGTGGATTTTAACAGCTAAAGGTTCTTTTGTACAAGTCCAACTGCGTGGTATTGGGGTCGTGACCCTCCGGCCCGAACTGCCATCAAAATGTGCTGATATCTCCCTCTCCACATACAGAAATTAAAGCCCTTATAGTAGCCTCTGTTGTACAAACAAACGCCGGAGCGGGAGGAGCATTTCGGCTTGTAAAAACATGAAAAAACCCCCTCGAAATTAGTTAAAACGGGTGGCCATGGCACAATGTATCCCCGATCAGCAGATTGGCGCGATGACAGAATGTGTTGCTAACGTAACATTGCTGTGCATGCTGGAACGGGCGGTCATTGCTGCCCTAAGATGGCGTTAATTTCCGGTCGTTCTCCAGTATGTGCACTCTATCGGAACGCGTGTGTTGCCTTTGGCGTTAACCGGATAAATTCTCTGGCATTATCATTTCCAAAACAAGGATAAAATAACGGTGGAAAACTTTCGTTGGGATAAGCAAGAAAATGGAAAGGACGAGTAGGACGGCCGTTTCTATTGAGCCAATTTAATCCTTTCTCTGGTATTAAACTGAAAAAAAAAACTACCAATAGAAACACCCCACTGTATGAGAAATCATTTTTATTAAGAGCATGATCATTATATTATATACACATTCTTACAAGTGGTTTAGTTGTTAATTTCACTTTGAAGTTTCTTTGTTAATACCTTTGACAAAAAAGTTGTATTTTTTATTTTTGTTGTTTTGTTGAATGCATCTAGGTACTAAAACGGTTGTCTAAACATTTTGGACAGTTAGAACAGGTCCATAGTTACAAACTAATTATACAACCTAATGAATAATGCCATTTTCCCCCAACATTTTTAGAGATTATTATATTACTATTATTTCTTTGTCAGAACTTGCTCATCATTGCTTTAAACGGATACGCACCAGCTACATCACCTAAATCATGTACGAAAACCATCCAAATGCCAATAGAATTATATTAAATAAGCTGCACTTTATTTACCTGTCATCAAATAGCGGCACTAAGTCCTTGGAGACCAGCTCCCATTATCGAGAGCTATTTTTTGGATTGATGATTTCCCCAATTGAGTTAGATAAATAGGTTACTGCCAGACAAAATGCTTGCATTTTCTACCAAGGTTGGTATGACAACAAGAAGTATGGAAATACTTCAAAAATAGATTTGTATGCCAATTGTATTGCTAGGATGCTTAAGGGGCCCCACAGGTTTGTATGCAAATATTGCCAGGGTTTTGTAAGGTGCCAATAGGTTTGTATGTAATATATTGCCAGGGTTTTGTTAAAGGTGCCCAATAGGTTTGTGTGCAATTGTATGCTCGGGATTTGTAAAGGGGCCCAATAGTTTGTTAAACTTATATTGCCAGGGTTTTGTAAAGGTGCCCAATAGTTTTGTGTGCAATTATATGCTAGGATTTTGTAAAGGTGCCCAATAGGTTTGTGTGCAATTGTATTCGCTAGGATTTGTATAAAGGTGCCAATAAGATTTGTATGTAATTATATTGCCAGGGTTTTGTAAAGGGCCCAATAGGTTTGGTGCAATTATATGCTAGGATTTTGTAAAGGTGCCCAATAGGTTGTGTGGCAATTGTACTGCTAGGATTTTGTAAGGGCCCAATAGGTTGGTATGCCCAAGTTTTTTAAAGGGCAAAAGGTTATATGCAATTAATTGCCTAGGATTTTTAAAAGATGCCCAATGGTTTTGTATGCAATGACATAGGAGTTTTTTAAAAGGTGCCCAATAGGTTTGTATGCAATTTATTTGCTATAAGATTTTTAAAAGGTGCCCACTAGGTTTGTAATGCACTTATATTGCTAAGATTTTTAAAAGGTGCCACAATCGGTTTGTATGCAATTATATTGATAAAGCTTTTAAAAGGTGCCCAATAGGTTTATATGCAATTTATTGCTGGGATTTCTTATTTAAAGGTGCCCATAGGTCGTAGGCAAATTATATGCTGGGATTTTTAAAAGGTGCCCAATAGGTTCGTATGCAATATAGTCGGGATTTTTAAAAGGTGCCCAATAGGTTTGATATTGCGAGATTTGCTTAGATTTTATAAGGTGCACAATAGGTTTATATGCAATTATATTGCTGGGATTTTTTAAATGCCCATAAGGTTTGATTTAAAAATGCGATTGTCTAAAATTCCTTAAAGGTGCCCCACCGATTACAGGAGTGTAATTTTTGTGGGTGAAACTAAGAAAGGTCATCTGCCAGGCATAACATAATACTTAAATTTCAAAATTTTAATTAGAATTCCAACACCACATTGATTGGTATGTGTGACATCACAATAAACCATCGATTCTTTATGAATAATTTCTGGTGTGACCGTAAATAACCACATTTAGCTCGTAGCATCACGATAATGGGAAAGAAGGCAGCCAAAATATGTTGGTTTGGAGAAGATGAGATGGAGTTCAATTGCAGCAAAGATTCAGGTTGATGGGGGGCCATGTAGGCGTTTGACAGGCATATACCCACTCTCTAAATGTAAACAAGTGAAAAGAGTGAAACTCTTGAGTGAAACTCTTGTAAAACCCTCCAAAATGAGTGGTTTGTACTTACAAAACAGTGAATTCCCACTCAAAAAGAGGTGAACATTCACTCCAAAAAGAGTGGATATCCACTCATTTTCGTGTTGTCCTTCGTTCACTCCTAAAAAAGTGTTGTCCTTTCGTTTTAACTCCTCAAACAAGTGGGGGAAATCCACTCTTTTTGGAGTGATTTTTACTCTTTTGAGTGGAAATTCAATATTTTTAAGTACAACACTCAATTTGGAGTGGTTCACAAGATTTTCACTCTTTTAGGAGTGAATTGTCACTCGTTACATTTATAGAGCAGGTCTGGAGGACCTCGGGATGCGGTCGGGGTGTGACGGAGGAGCTCGATAAGTAAAATTGGAATGATTTGATGTAATTTTTGCAAACCCCCCAGGGTACGAGCGGCGGGGTATGAATATGGATGGATATGGATGTGGATGGGTAGTGTCCCCCATTTTTTTCAAGCTACTATCAGTACTTCAGAATGATTAACAAAAATACTATCAAATTTTGCTTGGAGATTTTGCATATTGTATTTGGAAGTTATTGTAGGTAAAGTAACCATAAATGGGGGAAAGTTGAAAAGAATTTTCTTTAAAGGAAGCATTTTGTGATCCACGACCTCATCCCTCCCAACTTACCTACAATAAATCAAGATTTATTTGGCCTAAACACCAACAATCCATAAATAAAATGAAAAAAGTAAAATTTTACTTTAAAAGAAATTACCAAAAACAGATGGCCTGATGCATGATATTTGCAGCACAATTATGAACATTGGCGCTCCCGCTCAAAAACATCAAAAATGCACTTCAAAATCAACTGGAATTTTGAAATAGTATCTTACGGGGATATCTAGTAACCCAAAGTGCTCAGATCACAAAATGCATCTTTAAATACATGACTTTTGTGATAAAAATGTTGGGATCCCTAAGTATGAATGATATTTCCAACCTCTGCTTTCAGGAGGAATGCGTATTATAAAGGTGTTTGTGCAACGAGAGATTTCAACCATATCAGGACTTGTCCCTAAAAATGTCGAAAGTACTGATTTTGTCTGATGGAAAGCTTTCCATCAAACAAATATCCCCGTATTGAAAGGATTAAGCTGAGGAGAAATGTTCTTTGTACAAAAAATTGTGAAATTGCTAATTTCGTTTATAGGAGCAAATACGAAATCAGACAATGTTTTACATTGAAATAATATTGCAAATCAAAATTGCCTTTTCTCTGTTTTAAGTCATTTCTGTAGCCAAATACACGGTAGGTAAGAAATTTATTGAGCGTCAATTTATTATGAAATTTACTTTCTGATACACAATATTGGGTTGCCTCAAAATCTCTTATTACACCTTTACATTTGTGATCCAATGCAAACACCACAAACTGAGCGACACAATGGGGAGTTTCCGTAACCTGACCCATCTGACATACTTTTTGGCAACCACTTATGGAATCAGAAACCCGTGTTGTGTGTGTACCAGAAAAAAAAGGTGTACCCAATGGGTCAGGTTATGGAAAACTCCAGACACAATGGGGCATTTTACCATTTGTTTGAAAAGAACACGATTGATTGTGGCTCTCTAAATGACAAACAAACTTAAAGCTATCATGTGCCCAATACAGTCTGTGTGTTTTTCTCAACCTGTCTGCTGTATCTCTCCTCCACATCTCTCTTATCGTTTGATTCTCCACTCTGTTTTCTTTCCTTTCTCTCCCTCCGATAGATACACCTTCACCCTCTCTCTATCTTCTGGTCTCACCAATGATCCCGGCTCCCTTCTCTCTCTCTTCTCTCTCTCCTTCTCTCCCTCAAAACACACACACATATGCACACTCTCACTCTCTCTCTCCACATATGAAAAACAGTTGAGTAAGAAGATAGTCTTGATATTTTTTTTACTGTCACACATCGATGGTATTCATATTAGGATTCTCTCATCCTCATTAACCGACTTCAACACGTGCCACAAGCTTTACAGTAAGCCCAAGGGGGGGGGGGTGGTGGTGGGGGTATTAGTAGAGAATGGGTGTTGGGAAATGCCACGGCACCATGATTTCCAATATCAGCTCTAGAAATACGATGATGTGATGGTGTCGGTGATGACCTCTTCCGAGAAAATCCAATTTTGGTGGGAAAAGGGTTGAAAATTCTCTAAATTGAGTGGTTACCATAAATATGCTTTCAAAGGTGCTGGCTTTTTTTACCAAATTTGTAACAATTTTTGTGTCCATGGATAAAATTACAGCTGTACCAAAAAGTTGATCCCCATTAGAACAAGAAATCTATCTAATCTATTAGCGGCCGCAGTGAGAGCTGCTCACAATGTAGTGCTACATAGTGCTTTCCATCATTAAAGGCCTGACTAAGAGATTGGCAAGTCGGGAGATTTTGGCCGAATCATGCCCAGGACCAGGGACCCCCAAGTCTTATTATATTCATAGGCAGCCCTATTCATATTTTTTATCAATCCACAAACTAATGTTTTTATGATTCCAATCTCCAACTCTAAAATACCAATATCAAATCATAAACTTAAATTTTGTTCCTGAGTGGGATTCGAACCCACGACCTGAGGATTACAAGACGAGCGCCAACAGACACACGCCACGGCAATCGGAGCCGGCAGGAGTCGTTCTTTTGAAATACTTCATCTAAACATTAGGAATAAAGCGCAACACATAGTAATGCATAGCGCCCCTATGAGACGAGTTGAAACTACCTGCTCCTGGAGCATTGAATTCGGGCTAAAATCTCCAAAATCAGAGATTGGCACCATCAATTTAAAATAAATCATGTTTTTTGTATATACCAATGCTTTTTGTCCATATACTACTAACCCGTGTGAAATAGCGAAGCTCAAATTGGAAGCCCTTAAATAAAATCAACTTGTTTAAAAAACTTCCGGATACTGGAATTTTTGTTAAACATAGTATCCTATGGCACTGGAATGCTAGCACATAAATGCTACTGCATGAAAAGGAAAACTCCGATTCATCTCAACTTTGGAATTGAGCCATTTAGGTGACTAGCTTTAGTTTAATTGACTTAGTTTGAATTAATACACAAAAATATGTATTTCAAAACTCTGAGTCAGCCTTTAAGGTAGGATCATCGGATATAATGTCTTACAGAAAAAAACTACCATAAAATCAAATCTTCTAAATCAATTTGTCAAAAACTTGAATATGGTAAGGGATTGAACTTTCCCCCACATATTTTGCACTGTCAGAGAGTAACAATTTGTTTAAGTGATTTTAAATTTACTTTTAAAAATTCTAATTGGCTAATAATTTTTCCCAGCCTATGAAGGTGCTTTTAAGCTGAAAATTCAGGGGATTGTTTAATAAACAAAATACCTTAATCTCACATTGGTTTTTAAACAAGAGTTTTAATTCTAAAGAGAATGATTTAAGGGATATTACAATAATTGTAGGCATTTTTTGGTCTTTTGGGCAACTCCTCCATAAATTTGTTTCTGTATTTGTTTTTGTGAACATGATGTTTTATGGGAAATAAAGTGAAGTTGAAGTTAGGAGGAAAATAAAAACACCTGTAATTTCACATAGAAACACTCAATCTGACAAAAAATCTAATGTGGAATTTTATAAATTGATTTCCTTTCATATGACACCTTATTCATCACCAAGGGAGTTGAAGTTTCTTCTAGGAAAAAATATGAAAAGTGGATACTTCAGTATTTCTAGAAATGTGCAATCAAAAAGTTGTTATGACCACCTGTTCTTTGTTTTTGAAGACACCCAGAAAAATATGAAATTGTACCAATTTTTGATATTTCTCTAACCATAACAAACACCAATCTTATAACTCATCAATTACTTGTGAAACAAAATGAAATAAAATGTGTATTTTTTTCACAAAATTGCCCCATTTTGGTCCATTTCCTATACTGCCCAAATCAGTCCTTGTTCAAAGTTCAAATCCTAATTTGCATTAGGTGACATATCTCCAAAATGCCCTTTTGGAAAATAATTAAAAATTGGCACGCATGTTTCTTTCACCAATACCAACATTTCATGACAATTTCAACAAGATCTGGGTACAAAGCCATAACCGATGATCCAACCTTAAAGAGATAAGCAGTGATAATGCAAGAGAATTTAAAAATGTGAAAAATGCATTTTTTTAGCTTATAAATAAAAAAATAAGTGTGTACAATTCCATATAACTACTTTAATGTAGGACCAAAAACACCAAAACGTGAAAAAAAAGTATTTGAGGAAATTGGTCATACCATCTCCCGCAAATAGACATACAGCGATGGCATCTCAAAATCTACACTAAACAGCTGATTGCGGTTTACACCAGTTCATATGAAACAAAGACTGATAATATTTGTGTTTGAGGTCAAACTGTACAGGTCATGGTGCACAATATTACGCTAAGTTATAAATCTGTGATATTCACCGGGAAAGGCTTTATTGATCTCAAGTCGGAATTTTGATACGCATGTATAGAAATTACAGAATCAGATAAAAAGTACTGCCTTGTCTTTAATACACAGATTTCAAGCCAACACTTGCAGGTTATGTTAGCACATCCATGCCAGTAATCAAAATACCAAAATACGAATTTAGATTTTTTTTTCAATGTCTCGGAGCAACAAATCGTTGCTTATCCCTTTAAGTTGGGGATGTCAGATGGACCTGCTGGATATCTCGAGCAATAACATCAATGTAGTTAAAGGGGCAACGACCCCTATTTTAAGCACGATAACCTCCAACACATGACACCCAAGACTACTTGACCAGCAAATGGTGCTTGGCATTGAGTGACAGAGAATTTGTTTTGTAGTCTCTTAAGGAGGTGGGTGTAAGTGCCATCCAGTCTATCCTGTAACTCTTTTATTGCAGGCTTTCCAAAGCTTTCCTTTGTGCGACAGCAGGCCCATATGCTGGGGGGTTGCACCCCCCAAAAAAAAATCCACAAAAGGTCCACTTTTTGCTGATTTTTTATATTAAAAAAAAAGTCAAAAATTTAGAGAAATTTTGACAAGACCACGTTTGGTGATGAGATGATCAAAAAGTCCAAAGAAGGACCATTTAGTGGAGTTAAGTGCACTTTTACTAAAAAAGGACCACTTTTTTGAAGTCCCACACCTCCCCAAAATAAATCCTGCTTACGGCCCTGTGTGAGAGGAAGTCTTTCTTGCTGTCTGCAACATAGGACCCTAGCCACTTGAAATAAATGATGCTTTTACTACAAAACTGAAAAGTAATTTCTAAAAATTATTTTAATATCATAAAAGAACAATTTGTCAGGTTGATAGAGAATTTTAGTTTGTGTCTATAGGACATATAATTTCATGAAGGGGGCAGCTGCTCCCCCCTCGGGTTTTAAGCAATAATTTGCATATTAATTTTGTTAAAAGTTTTTTTACCTATATGAGTTAATCCTATCATTTTTCCATGGCACCGCCCCTGAGTTGGGAATGTCAGATGGATCCTGCTGGATGTCTCGAGCAATCATATCAATGTAATTAAAGGGGTGACAACCCCTATTTGGGCATGATAACCTCCAACATAATGTCTGAGACTACTTGATCAATCACACTTTTTACCAAACTAGCATTGATTAAAGACAAAATACCACTAATCTTACTCTCTGTGGGAGAAAGTAAAAACCTTGTGATTTTTTTAATTTTTAATAATTGTGATGGGGAACAACTTTTTTGGTACAGTCTGTAATTATGCTAAAATGTAGATGAGTGGAATTCATACTACTCTTTAAATGAAGTGTAAAAGGACTAGAAGTGAATGCACTACAGACGACACATGCGTTGGGCGAGCTTCTATGAGATTTTGGCCTGAAATTATGCTCCAGGACCATATGGTCCATGATCATATGGTCCATATGGTCCTGAAGCATAAGTAATCTAAAGAAATATTCTAAGTCAAATTTGAATGCACATGGTCAAGGAGTATTATGGCAAATATGCTTCTGGAGCAGTATTTGACTTAGAATATTTCTCCACTGTTCCAGGAGCATATTTGCCATATGCTCCAGGACCATTTGTATATTCAAATATGCTCCAGGAGCATATTCATATCTGGGTAAGTCGGGTAATGCCGAACACCATTCGATTGAAGCCAATAAGTCCATGGTAAAACAAGGTTTGGTACAGATAACCATATCAATAGAAAGTGCATGCAAAACTCTAACTATACACATGTTTTTCTCAACTCAAACCTGTTAGAAAAGAAGTTATGAACAAAACAAAAAAATGGCGTTGTTCAGGATTACCCGACACCTCACGGCTAATGCCGAATGTGGTTTTTCAATGGCAGCCACTTTGGGGACAAAAATAGCAATTTTTGTTTCTTGCAACAGAAAGTTTTGATAAAAATGTATATTGAAAAGCTCGATGAGAATGTCAAATTATGCAGACAGATGGACACACCTAGATTGGTTGACATCGAAATGGTGTCGTTCGGAATTACCCCCAAACCCAGGTGATGTTTTAATCTGCTTACTTTCATAAACTCATATGGACGTTGCCCCCTGTTGATGTGTTTTTAATTGTGGAGGAACCCTAGTCCAGATTAAACTATTAACCCCTTTTCTCTCTCTTCATGTAGATGTGGATATGTGCATCCAGAAATATATGTCCGCATATTCATTTTCATAAAAAGTGTTTTTGTAATTCTCGCGAGAATGTGTGAGATTTCCAATTGGTCAGTTACATTTGAAATTAAGTCCAAAGGTCAGGTCACACATAGGGTGGTACACACGGTCTTCCTCCGTCGCAATATAGCGAAATCGGTGCGTTCGGGATTACCCACGTCGTGATTACAGACTCTTCCCCTATGCTCACTGGAGCATATTGGGTTTGTAAAAATTGGTCCAGATTATTATGTGCCCCTTTGACAATGGGTGGGACTGGTTCCTGGAGAGAATTTGGCACAATTTAAGAAGCATTCGGTGAATGCTGTGTTTGTATTTTTTAAGAATAAACTTAATTCAAGTTCACTTTTCAAAGTGATAACATATCACAATTGAAATTAGAGACTACATTCAATGGTTGTGGTAATGATCTTACCCCAACATGGTGGTGGAGATATGGAACAACCCTTTCACGGGGTAAATATTGACCCAACTTGGGTAAGACTTGGATAAAAAGGGTGCTCATATCTCATTCCATGATAGGTAAAATTTTACCCAATCACTGCAAGAGCATAATAAACTATCCTCTTTTACAGAGTCAACAAAATTGGGATCACTGCTTGAAGCGTCGTCATTCTTCCAAAGGTGTTCACTATAATACTTCACAATTAAAGGCCCTATCAGTGGTTTGTCGATATCACAAAAATAGAAAATAAATGCAATCAAATCAGATTTGTGGCATGCCGAACAAGTACAGGGACCCTAACATCCTCGCAAAAGATAAGGCCAGAAGCAACCTAATAAGGACAAAACAAGAGGATTAGTCATACGGGCATACGGATGCTTACTACAACACGTAACTGAATGAAGAGTCATACATTTTTGAAATCCGCGGTTTCTCCTTTTCTGTAAATTATTCAGTGAAAAAAGATTAACTTATGGGAATTCTACAGACTTATCCTTCATTTGAAGCCGCCATTCTGTAATTCAAATATTTTGACTCGTTTGGATGAATCACTGTATGGTGTCTTTGAAGAGCAAAATTTCATTCATTGAATTCAACAAGTTGAACTTCATGTACAACTTGAGATTGCATTATTCGGGTCTTGGTAGACATAAACAGTTTATATAGCCTATAGGTAAGCAATTTTCTAGTACTTAGAACCAATTCAGTATAACCGCCACCGAGTTAATAACATCTTGATGTCACTTTTCCCCTTCCATTGTAATTGATATTCATCAATTATCCTTGAATGTCATTTTTCATGTCATATTAAGCAAGCTACGATCAAATGGCGCTTATGGTTGTGAACACATTCAACGCAAGCACACCCAGGAATAACATTATTTAGTGGATTGTCACTAGTCGTGCGTACTTGTAACATGCACCCCCATTGGATGTTAATTAATTAACTTTACCACTGATATTTGGTGAGTGATAGTCATTCCCAAGTTCCCATTTCCACGCGTCGTCAATTTTTTCTTTTTTTTGGGGGGGGAAGCACCCTTGAGTTTGTCGATATAGTTTTTTTTAAGTTGAAGGAATACATCCAGATTGGCAAGACAAAGTACTTGTTTCATGATTTACCAGAGTTCTTTATCAGGGTAAGTCTGTATTTAATAATTAAATTTATCATTTTCTCACTAACTTTCTCATACTCCTATGACCTGCTATACCAAAGCTGAGGCAGCTATGGGGCTTCGGGGACTAACTCTACTCGGGACATAATTTGTGTTACATGTTGCCAAGTCTGCTCGCTGCCCTGCAAAACCGTGCATCATCTGATTGCAATGAAAATGGTAACATGGCAGTAAAGATGAGCGCTTGTCATGTACCAGAATTATTGGCCACTAGTATAAATCCACAACATTTACTGCCACAGAAACGTGCAGAATGAGCAGTTCAGTTTGACATTATAACTTTGCATATTTTTGGAGGAGTTGTACAGTTTTTCAGTTATCTATAAGCAGTGGAGGAATTTCATAGAATATCTGAGAAGAAGCTTCGCCAAAAGTACCAACAAGTAGTGGAAAAGACAAAAAGAGTCAATTTTGCCCCAATTGGGGATGTACAAGACCTTTTTAAGATCATATAAAAAATTTCCTAAAGTACTTAAATTCTACGCTAAAAAGAACATGGAAGTCCGGATTTTTGTATTAGGAAACAAGCTCATCAAACAGACCACCAACTGCCAAAAATTTAAAATTGTGCGCAACACTAAGCGTGTTAATCCCTAAATTCAACACCAGAAACTAAACACCGACAAGCTTGACAATGACTTAGTGTTAACATTAAGATCCCCATTTTTGCAGCGTAGGAAAAAATATCCTCTTTAAGGCGACGAAAAGAAAACCCTGGTTTACGGGCTCGACCGACCCTGATTTTTCAGTTTTGCAGAATTTTGTTTGTTATTTTTTCCAAAAATCATGTAAACATTTTAAGCCTGTTTTAGCCCCGAATTTATAAGTTTTGGAAGTTTTTTTTTTAGAAAAATTTGTTTGAAAGATTTATATTTTGGGGCTATTTTTAGGCCAATTTGAGCTCTAAAAAAGCAAAAAAGAAGAAAAAAAGACAACAATTCGCCCGAAGACCCTACTCGAAAGTGTCCGCTGCAGTAAAAACATGGTTTTCTTTTTTCGTGCATTATGGCTTGAATATTAGTGCATGATAAGTAATACGCGCACCGGCAGCTTTGCACTGTCGACCTGTCACATTCACGTCAAGGTTTGAGGACAGCCAATAAGTTACGATACAGTCCTGGAAATTGCATGTTTCAATTGTTTTACCAACTTATCCCTGCATAAAAAATCCACTAATGATATTTAGGCTGGTTTTGGACAAGAAAAATGGGATAATCGGCTCCGCTGCGGACCCTCTCATTGCCACAGAACAAAAGGGCGTGAAAACCGAAACAATGTATTACATGCAATTGACAGATTTGGCCTCATAACTCAGGATTTATGTCACTGGGATTTGCGATGTACTGTATACCCATATTAGCATGTGGGCGTTGGATACAGTTGACAGATGAGTACGGCTTTTGGCCCAAAATACGATATGGATTTTTCTCATTGTTTTCCATTCTCAGCTTCAACTCTCAAAATATAACTTTAAAATTTGGACGTTTTTCCTTTAATGTTTTCTGTTTATACAAAAAAAAAAAATATAACTTTATTTCATCGAAGCAATTCATAAAGATGGGCCGGCTAAAAATTAAACCTTGGACTGCCTGGGTATGTGACCTTTAACCTCCAATGACATCCATGTCTCTATGTGACTATAATCCAGTTTGGTAGCAACTGGGGTTCCATGTCCATCATTGTTATTTCGAAAAAGCTTATCTGAACACTTACACATACACAGAAAATTAAATGCACACACACATACTGGAATGACAAACAACACTTTGGATTAGCATGTGCCTCCTTACAGATGAACAAAAAAGAATGACTGAAGGATTATGAAGTGTATAAATTTTTACACTATAGTCCATTTCCCTGTTGCCGTGCATTGATTCCTTGCTGTGGCCTGTGTCTACCTTGACGCAAAGCTTTAATACCCGCACCAATAAATTAGAGCCTCTTGGTTCCCCGTGCGTGTGTAAAAATGCCCTCGTTTTAGGCCAGAGCACTCGGTTGTGCCTTGGTGCTGTGTGATCATTAAATATCGCACTGCGTCACTGCACGGAGGTTATGGGAGACAGGTGTAATTCCATGAATTATTTGTATATGTTCACACAATAATATGCTTGAATGTAATTATAAAACACTTGTGCTACTTGTGATTGTTAGCAATTGCATGGGTCCTATACACCGGTTACAGTGTGTACACATTGACACAATAAGTTGCACACTGCCGTCGGGCCAATCGTAGGCGCATAGTAACAATGACTTGATTGATTAGTTTGCTTGATTTTAAAAGCCTCAGGTAGTTAGTTGATAAAATTACTAGAATCTTAGTAATATATACAATAACTTGTTACTAGAATAAAAGATAAAGGCGCTTTCAAATTAGTCTGAGAAAATTAACTATACAATGTTTCACTTGTGCACTTACTTAATACTTTGAAATCCTTTGAATATGGTTAAAATATTGACTAGTTAATAAATGTATGGTAATAAATTTAAAGTGTTAAACGAATGAGAATACAGGTATTGTTTTAGCCTCTGCTGTTATCTATCGTCATATCACAAGGGATACAGCACATTTTAGCGTTAAAACCAATCGGCTGTACCTAAAAGAGAAGATTTCAGTATCCTTCCACAACTGATTGTTCCAATGGAGTTTTGTACAGGTACTGATGTGAATCGTTAAATTAACAGCACTGATCACAAACTGGCATTTTAGAGTGTTTCATCTTCTATATGAGTTCACATGAGGACCTGTAGAAAAACTTCCAATGGAAGCAATGCATTGTGGGAAGTACTGAAGCGTCTCTTGTCCCCTAATTGTTCTACTTAAAAAAAATAATGTCTGTCGCCCATGTGATTATGACAAAATGACACGGCCAGAGGCTAAAAAACAAACAATACCTTGATTTTCTAAATATAAACATGTTTACGAGGTTATCAGCAGGATCATTTTGTCCACTGCCGATTCTGGAGACATTTTTTGGCTACGTCAATTTCCACTGTCATTGAAGATAGTAGTAATAGTGGCTAATAAAGGAAAGGGCTCAAATAATAGTGAAACGTTAAATTGGCAACGAGAGATTTCACATATCAGGTGTCCGTTAAAATCAAAAGTACTGATGTTGTTGTGGTAAAAGCTTATCCATCAAAAAATTATATGATGCCCATCTAAAAGGATTAAGCGAGAAAAGTTTCTTTGGTGCAAAAATTGTGAAACTTTCTAATTCGTATGGGAGCAAATACGAAAATTCAGCATATGTTTGACTACTGAAATAGGAAGCAAATAAAAATCTAGAAGTATTTGCTCTATAGGAAATAACTATTATGACACAATATTTGGGTGCCTCAGAACTCTTGTTTGCACCGTTACATCACAATGATTTCACTGCTACAATATTTGAATACTTTGAAATTCCTTTGACTATGGTTACAATATTGCCTTTGATAGTTTAATAAATGTAGGCAAGAGAGAGAGAGAGATGAGAGAAATGACAATTTTGAGATTTTGACATTGTGAGTCAATCTTAGCAGAAAGCATTGGGGATATTGATAACTCTGACGTAACTCTTACGTATGCATTCATGAGCCAGTTTAAACACCCCAGATAGAGCTCTAGATTTACGAAAGAAATGAGATCACAACTTCCACGAGTTTTACTTTCGTTGTCCATTGCGAATTTGGTTGTATAGTTTTGGTTAAAATTCTCACATTGAGCTTAAAAAGGGCTAAATTTGTTTCTGGAGGGTGTCATTAAAACTAAGACAAAGAACCATAATGCTTTTAAAATCAATCAATACAATTTGCATCCAAATTAATGCCTAAAATGATAAGTATTTTTGGTGGTAAAAAAACAGTTTCAATGTGTGTCATCCACAACCAGTGTCTTTAGCAAATTTATGGTGCGGGCCTAGAAAAATTTAGAAGGTCAAAAAAACAAAAAAGACAAAAGAAATATATAAAGAATAGAACATGTGTGGGGGATTGGAATTGGGGATTAAAGACAATTTTAAGTTCATGGATGGAAACCCCCAATGATACTGCCTACAAAAAATATTGAGTTATGGAACTTTATAGAATTACATTGTTGAAACGTTTTTTTTCTTTATCGATTCTTGAAAGGGAAAATATTTAAGAAGTTTGCAAAGATAAAGCAGTGAAAATAAGAAAATACTTTCAAAGATCACAATGTGAGCATTCCAACAATTCCTGATTCAGCAATAAAATTCATGACAATTAATGGATGGACAAAAATTAATTATTTATTTTATAGTAATTGTCCACTGGTACCAGCTTTTGAAAACCTTAAGAACATTAACAATACTTAAATTCATCCATTCAAATTGAGTAGGCCATTACAAATTTTCCCCCTTTGTTTATCATATCGCCAGATATAAAAGAAGTCTCCAGGTATGTGTGGGTGTGGGACAGAGCTTGGCGATTATGTGGGTGTGTGTATACACACACCTGTACCCTGGCATTTTAAAAAATCTGCCTGGTTCTACCACCTAACCTGGATAGTCCAATACGACACCATTACAAATGTGGGTATTAATTATTAAAAGGTCCTTGTCCGAACGCTATAGCCTCGTCCCCAGGGACCGCAGATTTTAACGGAAGTGGTCAAAAGTTTGGTATCAGAGGAAAGCTACTATTTTTCTCATTTCCCCTGTGAAATCTTAGCGGCAAATGATGCTTGGTTTGGCTGTTATGAACAAAATAGCACCATTTTGGTCGACCAATATTAATGTGTTAACACAGTACTCTATGGGGCTTATAAAAACTCGCATTTTTGCTCTAACATCAAAATGATTGTAATATCGGGCGCAAACTTTACAGATGGGGAATTTGGGGTAGGGAGGCCATTTCTATCAAGTTGAAAGCTTTATATACGTTAAATTGGACACGATAATATCAGAAAAGTGTTGTTAGAATTACACAGAATGTATGTAATCAATGGTTTTAAGAAAAATACTATTTTAAGCTCTTCCACCATTGTATGGTACTTTAGAATTGTTATTTAAAGGTAATATCAAGATTCCTAAATGAGAAAAATCAATGAAAAATAGATTTGTACATGTGCTGTACAGTTATATATCCTAAACATACCCTACAAGTGATTATTAAGACCAAAAGCAACCTAATAAGGGACAAAATCACACATTTAGCATTACTGTCCATGTATGGACACTTTTACAAATGTAGTTTGAATGGGATTGTATCGTTGAACACTGACGTTTGCTTCCTTATGAAATTTTCAGTTGAAAAAAAACAAAACCCTAATGAGAAACAGGACTTATCCTTCACTTTTAAGCTCTATACTCTGATTTCAAAATATTTTGACTCTTTTGATAGATCACTGATAGTGTTGTTAAACAAGAGCTGACTTTGAATTGTTCGGGACTAAATTAAAACTGTGTTTTGGTAAACACCAACAAATGCTTAATAACGTATGTATTTTAAGCTGCCAATTAAAAGATGTCCTTTGTTTGTTTTGATTAAGAAAGTTTCATCTCGTGTGCGATGCTGGCTAAATAATAGATAATTCATAGGTTATATAAGATATAATTAGGACAACCGACACTCAGAAAAGATTAATGGTGTAAACTAGAACAGGGTGTACTGAAATCAAGGAAACCAAGTTCATTGACTATTATAGGAAACATATAGTCATAATCGAGCAGTGTACTCT
Organism: Ophioderma brevispina; assembly: GCA_023653785.1. Lineage (NCBI taxonomy): Eukaryota > Metazoa > Echinodermata > Ophiuroidea > Amphilepidida > Ophiodermatidae > Ophioderma > Ophioderma brevispina. Next base: position 23,733 of record JAMKCH010034522.1, on the reverse strand, counting down.
AAAGAAAGGCCGGAATATCATCTTTTCAAAACACCTGAGTAATATACCCAATGTTGTAACAGTGGGTGAAAGTTGCTCTGGGACAATGTAGCATGAATATGTGAGATTTGCCACCACTAATATGCTCCTGGAGCTTTCACTTGGTGGTCATGAAATCTCATCTAATCAGGAAAGAGTGGGTTTATTGACAGAAAGTTCCAAGTGTATGGGTCAAATCGGTTTTTTTCGATTATAGCTTCTGAATAATTGGTCCTCGTTCCAAAATATTTGTGAATTTGGCATTCACTGTGCACAGGCAAATTTGAGAAAGGATAGTTCTGACATGGTCTAAAATATGAAAAGCATCGATATCTTTCCGAATGACATTTTATATCAACTTGCCAACCATGAAGAAAGAATGAATTTCCTACGTTGCAAAAAAACTGGGGTGTGAACATTTAACACAGACCAAGTCAGTGTCAACCTTGTCCGGTGTAGTTTTCTGTATTGAAATTAGGATTGAACACAATTTTAATTTGGTGATCTGCCTTATGAAAATGTTAGAGATAAGGCAGCTACAAAAAAAAATATATATTAAACATTCTGTCTGAACATTGAGATATAAATGTTATAACAAAATTGTGCTTTAAAATTTTATTTTCTTGGGAAAAACTGTTAACATTCAAGAATCATCTAAAAAATAGTGGTATGAACTAATATTAACTGATTTTGGAAAGTTCTGTTTGTAAACTGAAAGAAAATTACTGGACCCACCCAAAATAAAAACATCACCGAGTGTTCCTATTTTGTGTAAACAATCACACACAGTGGGTCAACCTTTTTTGTGAAGCTTCAGATGTGAATATTTTTCTAAGTACACACCAGCTATGCTTTCATATAATCTAGGTACTCACATCATGAAACAGTGTTGTAACACAGGTGCAATTCTAGCATGTACACTGCATGCTTTTCAGATTTTTTACATATAAAAATAAACATCTCCAAATTAAATATTCCCCAAAATGTATGAAGGCAGCAATTTTTGTGTTACGAACTAGAAACACTTTTTTGGATCAAAATATTCAGAACCAGAAAATGAATTGGCACAGTGCCCGTATGGGGAAATGGGGAACTCTAAAATATAAATTATACAAAAATACTAATGAAATTAAGGTGCAACGAGAGATTTTTGAGGCACCCCAAATAGTGTGTCATAATAGAATTTAAAATATAGAGGCGACACTCAATAGATTTCTTGAGGAAAATGGTGTTCTGATTTCCTATATATTCTCAATATACCATTGGCGTAATTTCTGTATTTGCTATCGAAATTAGAAATTTAAAATTTGTACCAAAGAAACATTTCTCGCTTAATCCTTTCAGATGGGTTATTTTTGATGCGAATGGAAGCTTTGCATCAGGGCACAAATCAGTTACTTTCGATTTTTAGGGCCCCCTGATATGTGAAAATCTCTCGTTTGCACCTTTAAATCAGAGATGTAGAAATCAACTACAATTTCAGGGGCATATGCTTATTTTCTGGGTCATTTTGTAATACACTACGACCAAAAAAAAAAAAATAAGTACGAATACGGATCTCCGAAATCCCCTTTAATCAACTGAAAACAGCCAACCAAGAGAGACGAAGAAACAGTATGTGTTTCTGCACTATAAAGGGCGCATGTTTTGACCTTTCATATTTGAATAAATATATCATAGAGAGAATAAAGTGCTTTATAAAAAAGCTCAATGCCATTTGATTATTTCAGGATATTACTAAGACACACTATAGAGTTTAAACTGCAGAATATAATATTAAGAGAATGGAAGTCCTTTGTAATGCCATTTTAATACGACCCACAGAGGGTGGTTCCCTTGATTTTACATCCCACAATGCAGTGCATGTGCCTATACTGACTGTGCTACGAAACACATAAACACATGTCAATACTTACAGGGATAATAAAAAGTGTTCAAGACGTTCACAGAAACACAGCACATTTCAAGATCATGCATAAAATTTCTTTAGACTGATGTCAAGATTTGAAATATATGATTTTTTGTGTGTAATAATTAGACATGGGTAAAAGGTCACATGGCCCGGTGATAATAGGCCTGTCCCCAGATTTGACGGGAAGTGGTCAACATTTTGGGATCAGAAGAAAACTACTATTTTCTCATTACCCTGTGAAATTCTTAGGCCTAAGGATGTTTGCGGTGGAAGTTATGAGGAAAATGTGCTCCCATTTTGGTCGACCAGTATTAATTTTACAACCAGTACTCACGGGGCTTACAAAATCACACTGAAGCTCTCGATCAAAACGGGTTGAAAATTAAAATATTTGGCGCAAAACTTTACAGATGGGGTTTGGCGTGAAGGCCAATCTATCAGATTTGAAAAATTAATATCCTAAAATCGGGCCATCCCTCCGTTAAGTTACTAGCCCTCTGGGCCAAAATGAGTGTAAAAGTTAGGTTGTTATGTGTTAAGAAGAGGATTTGGTGGGATCACATGACTTGATGAGGTGAAATTTCCCAGATTGGGGCATTGTGGGATTGACTCAATAACCCTTGCCACGGCCTTAAGCTTTGATTGGTCCGTAGTGTATTGCTTATATAGATAAAGGTAAATGGCTAATAAAGCTCACTGTGATTTCATCCAATCAAACTGTACATCATTCTATTTGTATCCGGTGTTCCACAGGCTTGGAGGATAAGTTTTAAAGTGCGTGAGTGAGTATTAGAATTTTAAACAACACTAACACAATGTAGAATATCGTGTCATTAAAGTCCATTGCCCGATCATCTAATAGCCTTTCCCCAGAAGCCAGATTTTACCGGAAGTGGTCATTCAAGTGGTCAACATTTTGGTATCAGAAGACAAGCTATGATTTTCTCTTTACCCTGTGAAAATGTTAGAGCCACAGGAATGCTTGTTTTTGAAAAGTTTATGAGCGAAAATGTGCCCCGTTTGGTCCACCAATATTAATTTACACACAGTAATCTAGGGGGCTTACAAAATACGTTTTTGAGCTATCGCAATCAAACGGATTGAAATATCGGCGCGAAACTTTACAGATGGGATTTGGAGTGCAGGCAAATCTTTCAAGATGAAAAACTTATATCTGAAAATGGGCACATCCCCTTTAAAGTGGTGAGTGAGTATTAGAATTAACAACCATTTCTCAAACAATGGTGTCATATCGTGTATTAAGATAGAAAATATCAAAAAATTAAAAAAAATAAATATGTGATAAATAATATCAAAGATAAACAAATAGATCATATTTTAAAGAAATATCCTCACAAAACTGTACAGGCTCCCTAGAAAGCTAGTTTGTCATAAAAAATTTATTTTCACATATACAGGGCTGTTCGATTTATGTCTATTGTGTCTCTACTTGATATGAGAGCTGCCACTTGCAATACGCCCCATCAAGTAACGTGGGAAAACAAGCTTGCGGTTTTGATGGTAGTGACAATCATGAACCTTGCCAAAGCCTATTCAATTTTACTGTGCTAATAGCGATGGTTAACACTAATTCATCGGTTTTTTCTTTATATCATGGGAATGAAAGGATTGCGGGTTCAATTCACGAGCGACAATGAGAAAAATATGGCCTTTCATTCTGAGTGACGTGAGTATTAAAGGTTTAACGACAACTCAACACAATTGGGTATATCGTGTCATTTTTACATTGTTCATGTAACATTAAATATAAAAAACACGCAAGGATTAAAAACTTCATTTCATTCAAATTAACAATGAAACAATTACAAAAAGGATACACATCATACCGTGATGAACCAGAGCATCACCTATCCATGTATAAAACAAGGATAAACCAACTATTTTGCAAAGATACATTTAGAAAAACATGCATCAATAAAAACAAGTTCAAAAGATTATACTGATTAAATTTATAACTATACACATTATACACTGATGACAAAGGGTCATCACTCATCATTTTTTGTTTTCGTTACCAGCAAAAAAACTTCAACTTCAAATAACAGATAATAGACAATCGCATCAGAACAGCAAACATGAGATCCCCGTTACAGACCAAATAGATTGTCTCCATACAGTACATTTTATAAATGGCTCCAATCACTGGGCATTATGCCCAAACTGATAGATTTTAAATTCCATCAACAATTATACAATAGAACCCTAATACATGCTACATTACTATTACAAAAAAAATAATCGGTGTGGTCTTACATATGGTAACAAATGCAATGATAACACTGCTCAGTGAGTAATGATTTTAAGCGTAAATGCTACTTAATGATAATACAACAGAACATCCTTAATATAATACAATACACAGTCGAAATAATTACACATTTTATAAATAATTCCAAATTTACAATACAAACAGTCTGTTCAAATAACAGACAAGTTGGCCCCTTTTAGTCGCCTTTTACGACATGCAGGGGAACACTCGGGGCAATTCTTAACCCCGAACCACGCAGGGGGCCCCATTTAGTCGCCGTTTACGACATGCGGGGAACACATCGGGCCAATTCTAATGCCCGAACCGGCAGGGGGGCTTTCATCTGATATCAAATAGATACTACTTCGGGTAAATCAGGGGGTCTAAAGACGATTGGGGAACACACACCTTTAAACAATAAACCGCATGATGCAATGACACATGCCAGAAAACATTTTCTACAGTTCCGTTCGTTCGTGCAAGTCCAAAATCACAGTGGAAGATCCGTCTTTAACCAGCTGAGCGTTTATCATCCAGGTTGAATCCAGGACCTGAATTCCTCTGGGGATTGTAAACCTCACAGTCATCGTGATGTGGCTATGGTTGTGGTTCTCCACAATCACACTTTGGTGATGGGTTTTATCCGATCTTGTGAAGGAAGAGAATTCTTGACAGTAATCGTTATACAGCAAGAAAAACAAAAATTGTGCAAATAATGGTCTTTTAAACATCCCCCCCACACCCCCGCCCTATGACAGAGCCAGGGAAGCACCCCAGGGCATTGAGTGATATATAATACTGTAATGTTTTAACGTCATGACAGACCTTGGAAGCAGCATTTTTCACCTCATGCTGCGGCGGAACTACATTTTTATTTGAATTTGAGATTGCAAGCAAAATCAAATTTACAATCCGCTGCAGATTAGTGGAGAAAGTTCAGGCGGATTCTGTAAGTGACCCGAAAAAAGGATTGCACTTTCATCTACAACATGTTTGATGTTTCGATCGTTAATTATTAATATTTATCACGAATCCACATTTTTTGTAACATTGAAGTAAATCAATATGTGTCTGATGTCATATGAGCCCATAGTCTCAACTTACATTGCAAAATTCAGTAACTTTTAGTACCAAGTATTTAAAGCGACATGAGGAGATTTCCAGAATGATAAAGCGCCCCCACAATTTTTGAACCGGGTTTTTTGCATTATTTGGAATTCTTTCCAATGTATTAGATCACACCTGAAGTGAATAAGCCGAATACGCCATCGTTATGTAATAATATGATGATTTAGTACTTTCTGTCGTGTCATGACGAAAGTCAAAGCACGGTGTTCTATGGGGAGCAATTACGATAGTCAGGCAAGTTCAAAACAAGGTTTGCTGTTTTCTTTTGTACTTGTTTGGTCCAATAACCTTCGGAACGTTCTTGGTAGGTGGTGACAATCGATCCTGTGCAATTTGAAGAAAATTTGTATCCTAAAAAATCTCCTCCGGTCACTTTACAGGTGCATTTCATGATTTCAGCACCTTCTGTTTTATTCATGTTCACTAGATATCCCTGAGAAAAGCTTGTCCACAAAATTTGAGTTGATCCCGACTTGCTGGTTTGTGTTATAGGCAATTGCTTGTTTCCCACGGTCCCATCGGCTAACTGTGCTATAATTTCTGTCCTGTTTAACGGACCGAAAATAAAAATTGCATTTCTTACAGATACTAACGAATTTGCACATAAGATTAGGTAGCACATGGAGTACTAAGGTTAACACACTTAGATGATAAAAATCTCAACTTGTTTTGAGGCAAGTCGGGGGGGGGGACGAGGTTGTGGATCACAAATGCCCCTTTAAAGAAACCCATCCCTTTGTTTATGAGTTTTTAATTATGGTACTCAGAACACTACACACAAGATCAGTTGATGCTAAGGCATACAACATTAAGTGAAGAGCATAATGTAGTGTAGCTTTGAAATGATTCAGAGCTAAATAGGATTTTTGGCACAATTATACAGCATTTTTCAAAATGACCATGTTTTAGCACAATTTGTTTTTTAGTTAGCTATTGAAGCAGTGTTGGGCTCTATTCTCATTTGTGGTCTTTCAATTTTTGACAAATTCAGGGAGCCCTCTATATATTCACTAATTCTCTCAAAACTGCAACTGATAAGCAGTATTATATGACAGAATGTGTCACATATAACACATTTCTCCCATCCTGTTATTAGCAAAAAGTCTCCAAAATGTCACCATGTCTAATCTGGTGCAATAAACATTGGATTACGTCTCTACAATCTGGTCAGTGTTCCACTTAACCAGTCAAAGGCATTGATGAGAGACTAAATGCACCACAGTTTCTGCGTGCTGCATGAGGGCGTACGATAAAAAAAGTGCATTTGCAAGACTGCCCGTGTCTCCGCTTGCACTCGAGCTCAGATGTAAAGAGTGTATCCAATTATTAATGCTCTGTATCCTCGCTACAGGTTATCAGCTGGTAATAAGGCAAATAACCGCCGATAACGGCCAACTTCTGTATAAACACATGCATCTGATCACATATAAGAGGATATGCTATATGGGGGGATTATGCTTAGGACACAGATATGATACGACGTTATTATACTTAGTAGCCGCAGTGGGTACTGCAAATCCAGTTTTATTTGCGGCTTGGAAAGTTTCACAAATTCGGCAAAGAGCTTTGCATTATAAACTCTTTCATGAAACCCTTTGCGAGCAAAACACTAATGAGTTTGATCCCTAAACAACCCATTTTTACCATTTTCAAAGTCTGGCTTTAATGCAGCTGAAATAAGCGGGGATCATCACAAATTTGTGAACAATTCATGCCATGAAATCCCGCCAATAGTGCATCATTTAACCCGATGGGTTGTCAGGCATGCCTCGCAGCCAATTATTCTGAAAAGCGGCAAATATTGCACTCCGCGCGCTTCAATGATTCGCTCCTTTGTGGCAGAAAATATTAATGTTTTCATTTCTTACAACGTGCAGCTTTGATATAGACCTGCACAATAATATTATCCCTATAAAGCCTGAAAGATAAATAGGAACAGTGTATGGATTGAAAACTGTGGGGAATAAAGTGTGGGTTGTAATTAGAAATGTACTTAGCAGTGTGGGTGAATAAAGTATTCATTATGGAAATATAGGTGTCTACTAGTGGATACCTAAAACCTCAACATTCCTCAGGTGCTCCAAATCACATAGTTTAAAGGGGCATTTTGTGATCCACAACCTCGTCCCCCGACTTGCCTAAAAATGTTGAGATTTTTATATCATCTGAACCGTTAGCCTTAGTAATCCACGTGTGTCCAATCTTACGCGCAAATTCGGTTGCATCTGTAAGAAATTCGCAAATTTTGTATTTCTGTCCGTAAACGGACAGAAATTACAGCACAGTAGCCTATGGGACTGTGGGAAATGAGCAATTGCTCACAACACAAAACCGCAAGATCAGGATCAGCTCAAATTTTGAGGATAAGCTTTTCTCAAGGATATCTAGTAATCAATGAATAAAACAGAATATGCTGAAATCACGAAATGCACCTTTATAGGATGCAAGAGACTACAGGGTATGTTATTCAGGTTGGAACATGTTTGCCTCTTCTTTTTTCACAAACAAGTGTTTTCAGCATCTGGTTTTAAAAGAGACATAATTTCTTTTTCTTTTTTTTCATCTTCAAAAAGTTAGGTTTATAAGGCATAATCAGTCATATTGATGTGCACTGATATTATCAAAATTGTGTTTAAGCAGCCACATCGCAGTAAATGGACAGAAAACTGTAACAATTATCCTAACAATAGTTTATATTCTAAAATCCATCTGCCATGGCAAATTCGACGGTAATCCTAACGTGGTTGTATTCTAAACATCATAAACAAATCACTTACTATGCCTTTACGGTTGCTGTCTTAGGTAGATAGCAGGAGTAAAGAATAACCAAGACTTTACATATTATATTCCTTCACTGAGATTTAGTTGTTTATTTTTGCATACTGTCCTGCTTGACTTAAGATAAAAATTCTTCAAATTTTGCTATCTTCAGTAGATAGCTGACTATACCATAGCTAGACAATTCCCCTGTTTTGTTAAAAATCTGCTGAAGATAAAACTCTTCAAATTTTGCTATCCCTAGTAGATAGCTGATAATAGCATAAAGCGAGATTAATGTATTCATTTTCCCTATGTTTCATCCCATGTTTTCCTGAACCTTTTTCAGTAATTTAGTAAAGATAAAAAATGTTCAAATTTTGCTATTTATCCAGACCTTTTCCCCTAAGTTTCCTTAACCAGGTAACCCTTTTCAACCCTTGACTTAAGATAAGAATTATAATTTTGCTATCTTCAGTAGATAGCTCTTTATATTTTAAAACTAGATTAATATAGCTAAACCATATCCCTATGTTTCATGTTTCCCAAAACTCTTCCATTTTTGGTAAAGAATAAAATCTCTTCAAAGTATGCTATCTTCAATTGATAGCTGGTTAGATTAATACATCTAGAGCCTTTCCCTCTGTTTACCTATGCATTTTCAATACTTTACTAAGATAAAAATTCTTCAAATTTTGCTATCTTTGGTAGAGAGCTGGTTATCTCATGAGGTTAGATTAATATATCTAGACCTTACACTGTTTCTCTAAACATGTTCAATAATCTACTGAAGATAACTTTTAAAAATTAATTCTTTGAAGATAAACACTTCTAAAATGATGTTATCTTCAGTAGAAAGTGGTTACACATTAAGATTAGATTAATAATCTAGAAATTGTTTCTATGCTTAATGTTTCCCTAAATGTTTTTAATGTTTTTAGTAATTTAGTAAAGACAAAACTGTTCAAAGTTTGCTATCTTCGGTAGATAGCTGGCTATACCTTAAGGTTAGATTATTACATTTTCCCCATCTTTCTGTAAACATTTTTTTAGTAATTTACTAATTATAAGAAGCTGTTCAAGTTTGGCTACCCTTGGGAAATACCTGGTTATACCACAGGGTTAGATAAATCGTTGAGTGTACTACATAGTGACAGATGTTAAACAAAATACAAATTTTTGTTTTTGAGAAAATCACATTTGAAAACTAATTATAAGAAGCTGTTCAAGTTTGGCTACACTTGGGAAATACCTGGTTATACCACAGGGTTAGATAAATCGTTGAGTGTACTACATAGTGACAGATGTTAAACAAAATACAAATTTTTGTTTTTGAGAAAATCACATTTGAAAAATCGCGAACTCTAAAGAGTGGGTAAACATCCCCTCCCCATATATGATTGAAACGATCAAATCCGATAAAGAAACAAAATGAGCAATTCACAATTTATTTTAGCTAATATTCATGAATTCTTACTTGATGTATATATACATTACATTGGAAAAGTTACTCATCTTATCCGTCACACCAAAATTTGCGCAAATTGGCGATTAGATTCATGACATAGTGACAGATGTTGAATTTTCCCTATACTAAAGCGTTATTCAGCATCCGTCATTAAGGAATACAACAATCGGCGTTTTCCAAACATCCGTCATCGTGAATTTTCTCAATTCGGTTTAAGACATAATGACGGATTGACGGATGTTGAGTGGATTGCCGAGATTCACCGCTTTGAACTGTAAATATAATATAATTTTCTAGTTATAGCAATATTTATAAATTAAGTACATACTTTTGCTTGTGTCAGTGATACATTTAAGATGAGAATATTTACTGACAAAAGTATTTAAAAAGCCCTGGTGGGAAATCAAGTATACACTTCTATGACAAAGGATTAAACATCCATCCCTACGTAATACACCAAATGTCTCTGTTATGCATCATACGTCAAAATTGCCAAATTTCTAATTAAGGTAATTAATTAATGAAGTACTTGCAAGCTCCGTCACTTGGCATATTTGAAGACTTTGATATTTAGTACCATTTCCCTTAATTTCGTAAAAATGATAACTATTCAACATCCGTCACTATGTAATACACCTAACAAAATATATCTTGACCTTTCTTCCTATGTTTCTCCAAACCTTTCAGCCATCAGCTGAAGATAAGAAACTCTTAATTTTGCTATCTTCAGTAGATAGCAGGTAAGGTAGTCAATAAATCTGGACCCTTTGCCTTTATTTGTTTGAAGATCCAATGTGGAGTCAAGATCTATCCAAAGGGACCTAAGAACATACACAAGGCCCAGAAACTACTTGATATAATAATAATAAACAATTATTAATAATAATCTGTATAAAGTGATTGTGTCCTACATAATTACCCAGCATTAACAAGGTTAACACAAACACTTTATTGTTTTTATATTTCTGTTTATAAATAACTACCTAAATGTAAAATATAGGTTTTAAAATAAATCTTATATTTAAAAAGGGGGAATTTTCTATTCTGTATTTTAAATACAGTACATCTGATAAACAATATGACCATTATTCTATTTATTTTTTTTACATTGGTTTGATTAAGAACATATTTGGATATGACAGAAAAAAGCTTAAATATATACCACGGTGTCCCTGGAAATCGAGGCAAGTGTTAAAGGACCTTTTTTTCCCGTCAGGCTCCTTTTGCTCAAATTTGGGATTCAACCCGCCCCTGGATAGAGTAATTCGCCGAGCTTAAATGGTTGCCATGGTTACAAATAATGCCGCTTTTTCCCCCTGGTTCCAGTTACCTTGACTAAACACAGTGCATTCAGCAATGCAAATGGGACTGTGTCAGTCGTCATACGTTAATATTGACGTCACACACGCAGGCCGTGTTTGCAGACCTGGTGCAAGCCACAAGTAGCCACAAATTTGACATGGGCCGTCCATGTCCCGTGGTTATATATCCGGATTTAGCTGCTTAGCGGTCGCCACTCGTGTGTCTGCAGTTTTAGAGCACATTGATCCCGACAAATGACACGATTGCTGTGCAGCCAGTGTCTATCCGAATGTGCAGTTGATGACAGCTTGGAATATTTTTCACCTCGGATGTGTTTTGTTAAAAGCATGTCTTGTGGGTAATAATTAGATTACGCTATAGAATATCAAAGGTTACCCTGAGTTACATTTACTGTGCTCGATTGCGTCATTGATAAATAGTCTTGAGCTTCAGTTGTTTCGTTAAATAAATGTCAATTATTATAACATCGCAACAGGCAACAGGTACACAACGGAACTTCAGTAATTTTCAAATGGGAATTTTGTGATCGCCCGGGTTTCCTAGCTAACCAAATGTTAAATTGAAAACACAAAAGAAATTATATGGATGAAAAGAATACAATTTTGGTTAAAGTGACAGGTAGCAAATTAGACTTGTAACTTATATTTATCATCAGTGGTTCGGGTTGTATTATGTGATAGCACCAAGCCCGCTTGTTTATTTTGCGGTGAGAAGATGTAGTGGATGTTTGTAAGGGGTGGTGTTTTGAAGGTGTGTGTTTGAGGTGTGGTGTGGTGCACATTCCATGTAAATATGATCATGTGCAAACCATGGACTGATTTCTGAAATATAACCCCTATGTACACCAACTCTGGAGTGTACACCACTCTATTTGAGACTATGTGAAATGGGATCTAGATCACCCCCACAATCAACCACAAAAATTAATGTGACAGGCAATTAATTAAAAATTTCCCCTTTAAAAGGTCCATGGACAACGGCTAGTAGACTTTTCTAATTTCTTACTTTCGTACCTCAACAGCATCCTGATCATATCGCACACAATTTTTTAAAAGTGACATCAGAAAGGTTTAAATTTCAAGGATAAATATACCCAAAGACAGGGCCTTCTTCCTGTTTTCCGCGAACGTGTAATCAAGATGCTGAGTTGGATTTGACCCCTGTTAATGACGTCAGAGTAACAGTTGTCACAAGTCCACATCGTGACACAAGCCACAGTGCGTGCCCTACAGCAGAAGAACCAATAGGACATCGCACGATGCATGAACTTCGTGAAACATTATTTGCATGACGCGAAAAAATGTGGATCTATAGTTTATATATCATTATTTAACAAATTATTCAAATCACTTCAAATTTTGAAACTTTACTAGTGAAACACCTGGGGCGACGAGTCTGGTCGTAAGCAATATGAGCACATTTTTTGAAGAGCGCCCCCCCCCAATTTCAAAATTGATATTTTGCACAGAGTAGCGTTGGTAATTGTCTAGAAACTATACCTGGCGAACGAGAATGCTAAAAAGGCGTATTTATCAACAAAATAAGCGATTTTGTATAAATTAGAATTGGGATCCCAGCATTATTACTTAATGGCAAGAGCTGAAATGCTACTTTTATGTCCGTCCATGATGAAATAGTGCCACCGGGCCCTCGAGAAAAATAACCTCTAACTTGGCTTGGCCTTTGCCCTGCACTATTAACCACTAATGGAGAGCAGTAGACCGTACCTGGCGGCTATTTCCCGGCTATTCACATTGGAGGCCGTTTTCCATCAGCCGTTGTATTATTAGCGGGGATCCCTGATAATAAATATTCTAGTACATAGGAAATTCCTTCGTGGTGACCCATAGACATTTCTTCCCGAGCTTCCCCATCACAGGGTATAGTTGTACTAGCCAGTACCAATGCATATCGTGTAAAAAATCCTCCAAATTTTTGAAAATTGGGGGCGCTCTCTTCAAAAAAATGTGCTATTTGCTTTAATTTATTAAGAGCGGACGATCAAAAACCCACTCCAGGTACCACCCCTCCTGGCGGTTTCTTCTTCTTTGTCTGGGTCCAACTTTGAATAAGCTATTCTGAAATTCTGATTATGCCTTCAAATCTGAAATACGAGTAAGCCGCATGATGTTATCGCAGCCACATTAATTAACACAGTCGATATAATTTAGAAGGCACCAAATCAGACAAATTTGCCATATGAATACAACACGTACGCGTCATATCCGCGAGAGAGGCAGACTGTGTACGTATGCAAAAACTGCCACGCGCACTGTCCGTTCCACGATGACTATCATGACGCGTATCGCGTATTTGTTTCTTACTCGGACGGCATAAACGCGGGTCATCGCTTCCAGCGCGATAATCACTTGTTTTGGAATTTCCTTTGAAAGCTTTCCAAACCGCATATATGATGCGCCATTTTTATTCAAATATACAGTTTCTCAATTACTACTTCATTCAGATTTTACATTGATACCATAACTACTATGAATGAAACCAGTTTTTGGTGGTTTTATAAGTATTTTTAAAGCATGTCCATGGACCTTTAAGACTGCAAAAGAAACAGTCAGTAATATAGTAGGTTATGAGCATTTATATACCAAAAGTGCATTTGGCACATACATGAATTACCAGTCATATAGACCAGTTTAACCAAGCACTGTTTTGTAGACCTGTTAGGGCTGGGAGCTTGAATAGGATCGGCCTGACTGTTACACACTGGGCACTTGCATCTGTTAGAGTTTTAATACTATGGGCCTAACATTCGCAGAATGGATTCGCAGTCAACAAAGAAGTGAACTGTAGGAATGTAGTACTGGTCTATACATCCACACTTTGCACGCTGTAATACCATGGTTCAATTAAAGGTGCAAACGAGAGATTTTCCAAATATCAGGTGTCCCTTAACAAATTGAAAGTATTGATTGTTGAGCCATACAAACTTCAGCCTATGGTTTATATTGAAAAAATAATAGCGAATTCCTTAAACTAGTGATTGTTGAGCAAATAGGAAATTTTCAGCCTATGTTTTATATTGAAATATAAGCGAATTCAATCACCTTTTTTCTCTGTTTCAGAATATTTGGAGCAAATACTTGGTAAGAAATCTCTTGTGTCTAATCTACATGAAGTGACTTTTATGACACAATATGTGGGGTTCTATCAAAATCTCTCGTCACATCCTTTAAACCATGGTATTACGAGCATGCGCATGTGTCCATGTTAGGTGTGTGCGCAGTGGACTGGTGGACAATGCAATGGAGGTAAATGGACAATTACAATAAAACTAGTACATAAAGACATGTACATATTTATTGATCGATGCAATTGTTTGAAAATTGAGTTGTACTGTTATTATCGTTGCATCTTGACCTAGTACTATTCAAGCATATTATTACCCTACTATTCCTTCCGGACCTTCTCAAATAATCCCTCCTGTCATACTTGTGCAAAGTAACATGCTTTAATAAGGTCAAACATCATAATGGATCGAGTCATGTTTCCACATATGAAGATGCATGTAAATAAATATTTCACATTACCCGTTCTTCAATGATAATCGTATTTCCAGCATTACGGCTCAAAACTAATCATTACCCCTTACGGCTTACTGTCAATCCTCAACAATAAAGATTTGTATGTCTACTCATTTTTTCGAAACAACTGCTGATTTTTTTGTACTCAACCGAATCCAAAAACCTGACCTTGACCTATAGCCTGTCAATAACATTGACAACACGATTATTGCGCTACGCAGCAAACACCTGGTTCAATGACCTGCATTGTGTATTTCCCTCTAGCAATCTTATTTAAAACTTCCGTTTCGACCCCGAATTTGCCATGTGTCCGCTTCATAATTGAACAAGGAAGGAACACTCTGGAAAAAAATTTGATCACCTGCTGCTGTAATCCAAATTGAATTTTCAAGGGTATAAAATGTCCGGGAAAAGGTGTAAAGCAACGCTTAATGTAAGGTTTGCCGAATGGCCTGATTGAATAGGGGTCCTACTAGGGATGATCCTATGCACTCAAGACCGTTATATAACTTTATGCAAAACTAATGGTTTTTAATCAGTTTAATGAATTGATAGGAATGGTATCAATATGCCATAAATGGGGTCAACTTTGAAAAACACCAAAAAGGGTTAAAAAGCTTTGACTCTTACCAGGCTTATATATTCAATTTCAAATCTTCTTTCTCCTTGAATTTGCAGCTATATGAAATGCATCCAGTGCCGTAACCAGCGGGGGGGGGGGGGGGGGGGGGGGGGTGTGGGTGGGTGGGGTTGTGTTGGTGGGGGGGGTGGTCTTGGGGGGGGTGGGGGGTGTGTTGGTGTTCTGCAGCGATGCCCCCCACCACCACCCTAACCCTGCCCCCCCCCTTCCGACCCCAAATGAACTGACCATTTTGTACAGGTCTATGAAGTAGGACCCAAATTTGCCCCCTCAAAAAAGTCTTGGCCCCCTTCCGCCCCCCCATTAGTAAAGGGCTGGTTACGCCACGCTGCGATCAGGCATAACTATAAACACATTGTCTTCACTTAGCCCTTTCACCCTGGTAGATTCTGTAAAGGGTATATAAATACATTAAGTCAGTGTTGTTCTCCTGAGATAAGTAATAAGTCAGTATAAACACATAACGTCAATGTTGTGTTCTACAGATAATTCAAGGATACACATATAAGTCAGTGTTAATAACACTAAGTATTAATAACACATAAGTCAATAACAATATCAGTCATGGTAATTACAAATCACTTCAACACTATAAGTCAGTGTTAATAACATATAAGTCAACAACACATAAGTCAGTGTTACTACACACACAAATCACACATAATCAGTTGTTATTATCATATAGGTCAACGGCAACTAAAGTCAGTGTTATAACACATAGGTCACAACACTAACGTCAGTGTTATTACACATAAGTCAATGTTTTTTAGATGGCTTCTCCAATGGCCTGCAGGGTCATTTCGAGAAGCCATCTCAAAAGGAACCACTTACCTACGAACTAGGCTTGTTGGTACTCATTTGAATTCAATTTTATTCATTCTGATTTCTAATATGTCAGAAAATGCATAATATTGGAATTTTGTAAACAAAAATGGACAAATTTTTGGAACTTTAATTGAACCTATTTTTCTTATAAGGCCCAAAGGCTAAGGCTTTCAACACTTACTACCTAAATTCCAAGTTCATCTCTTCCAAACCCAAAAAAGGTCATTACCACGCATGTATCATAAGGATCCATGTGTAACTATTAAAAGCTTGCTACTACACGTGCCTATCAATATTGCTTTCCCTGTAACATGTGTCCTTGTCCTCAGCATTTATCCGTACAAACCTTTCAAGCTCCTACACAAGCGTGTCCTGGCTATGCCGGTGCTGTGTATTTCCCTGTTCTTTTGGGTGTATTCAATTTCTAAAGACCATCAAAAGGCTGCTAAATGCAACTGCTAATCTGCTAATTTATACACCTATTAAGTTGGGTCCCATAGACCATTGAATCGATCGTTTCAAGAGTGATTAAATAGGAAGAAACATAATTTTGTCAATAGATGGTTCAAAATGAAACCAAAGATATGTGTTTTTGTCTAACGTTCGCATGATTCATGATAGTTTTAACTGTCAGATATGTCAAATCAAATCCACAATAGCAAAAACAAAAGCATTTTTCATATTTTTACATTTTGAAATTTTCATTTGTCAACCACATCAACTATCTTTTCATTGCAAATTAGAAAGCTGATGTACTTTTACATGATTCCCCTGCTGCGGGTACCATAGAAATATTCATAATTAACATATGGGCATTTGTTCCTTTTTTAATAAACATGACTTTAACAGATTTTTTGGGAAAATCCCATATCTTGAGTTATGAACATGTCCACACTACCCTCACTTTATAAATACACCAGCCTTTCCATAATCTGCAATGAAAATGAAATTGGATGTAGGGTTTTCAAATTTAAAAAAAAAAAAAAAAAAAAAAAAAAACGCTGAATTTTGTGATTTTTACCATCTGACAGCTAAAACCATCATGATTCATGGAAATAAAGACAAAGACAAATAGTCATTGGTTTTCATTTGTTTTAATCTACCATTATTGACAAAAGATTTTTCATCCTTGCAATCACTTGACTATCTATAGAACCCACTGCAGCCTTGCTACAGAATGTCCCATCTATTGCTCTAATTACCTATCAATGTATCATCAATGTTTGTACATTTACTGTATGTTTTCCAGCATCTATTACTATTTACTTGTATGCTTTCTGCATCTATTGAGCCGTTTATTTTTGAGCTTTCTGTATAGTATTGTTTAAGGGGCCTTTCAACAGTTTGGTCTTACTCTACACAAGAATAGAAGGCGAAACACGACAATGCTAACTCGCATTGACTGGGTACCGTACCTCTGTGCTTTGCTACTTAATCCACATCAAGTTTTGCAAGTATGGCTTATATGTGCTACAGGTGTCCGTTATGCCTACCAAATGCATCTAACAGTTTATCACTGATTTACCAAAGTCAGTTACTTTATATTCAAAACATGATACCATTAGAAAAAGAATAAAAGAAACCTCTGTAACATTTACCACCAAATCGAAACACCTGTACCAAACTATAACTCTTCCACACAAAAACTAAGCATAAACAATTAAAACAAAACAGCCATCTATTATAAAATTTGCATTTTAGCTATCACTCATCAGAAAATTATAACAAAGTATGGCCCTGTAAATTAATTTAAAAAATATTGTGATGATTTGAGGATTGTCACGACAGTTAATCATAAAGTATTATCTATATTGGCTATATTTACTATCACTTCTGCAAGTAACAATCAACAGAACTCTCCATCGATGGCTTCTAGTGCTATAAATATGTTCCATCAAGCCTGCTAGATGCTACGTGCCATTTTTTCGTAGTATACGATTCATGTGCCTGCCACTGCCTTCAACTTGACCCATTCAAAGTTTTCTACACACAAATATGTCCATCTCTACAGGAAGCTGTGCATCCTTCATCCACATTTGTAACCTTTTATTTAATTTCCTATACTTAGGAAAGGTCATCTATACCGAAGAGCTGAAAATTATATATGAAATGCTGGTTCAAAAGGAATTGAAACACTATATCGATCTTTTTAAGCAAGCTTGAGCTATCTCTACTCCTTTGTTAAAAAACATCTACGGTGACAATTGCGTGTTTCTAACAACCTGAACTTTAGTTTTGAAGCAACTTTTCCTACTGATTATGTGACTTTGATCATCATCATTATTCACGGAAAAATTAACCAAAAGGACAGGTGAATTGACTATATACTTGGAGTAATAATTTCTTGGCCAGTTACAAGTACGCCCAGCTTCCCGGCCAAAACGTCGCACCCCTGGGTTGCACGTACACGCATTTCACGCGACAAGCAACGTGTGCGTACGCCAGGGCCAAGAACTTATTATCTAAATATAATCATCGACCATCTGCACTGACTTTAATTTTGTCACTAACCACAAATAAAATAACATAAAAATACAAACATATCATAACAAATTGGATACAGCTATCAATCATCATAAATGTCTCCACAAAGTATACCACGTATTATTAAAAAAAAAAAATATTTGTGAGTGATTTGAAGGATTGTCAACATCAGTAATATATGTAATCTATATTTGGCTATATTTTACCCTATAACTCTTGGCAAGGACAATCATACAGCAACTCTCCGTTGCTTGCTAGTTGCTAATGTTTGCATAAATCCTGCGACGTTGCATTTTTCGGATTACGATGCACATTCTA
Organism: Ophioderma brevispina; assembly: GCA_023653785.1. NCBI lineage: Eukaryota > Metazoa > Echinodermata > Ophiuroidea > Amphilepidida > Ophiodermatidae > Ophioderma > Ophioderma brevispina. Next base: position 5,052 of record JAMKCH010034522.1, on the reverse strand, counting down.
CCACGGCGTGCAACTTGACCCCTTCAAAGTTTTCTAAACAACCTTGGACAAATCTAACAAAGAAGCTATTGGGCATCCTTCATCATTTGTACCTTTTGAAGTTCCTATACTTCGAAAGTCATCTACAGAATAGACTGAAAATTATAATATAAGAAATGCCTGTTCAAGCAGGATTGACCACTACCATAGATCCACACTCTAGGCTCTCCTTTGTTAAAACATCTAAGGTGACAAGTGCGTTCTTCTAACAACTAACCTTTATGTGCGTACTGATTCTTGACTTTGATCATCATCATTATTATTAAAAAATCATCTAAGAAGGAAGGTTGAATATTGATTAAGGTAATGCAGATTGAACTTTATGTGTAAATCATTACCACATAAAATAAACAAAAAGAAACATAATCCATAACAAAATTGATAAAACTCCCCAATCCCTATCTTTTCATTTATATTGAGAGTATGATGCATGTTTCCTTTTAAGAATGTATTTTTTTTTAATTGATTTATGAATATAAATATAAGCATATAAGAATCACCTTTTTTCTAGATTTCAGTGGTTTTGCACAATCTTGAAAAAGAATACCCTTTTTTACGGGCCCTGCCGACCCTGATTTTTCAGTTTTTCCCAAAATCCGGTAAATCAGTCTGTTTTTCGCCAAAATATTATCCATTTTGCAATTTTTTTATAGACATTTGTAATTTTTTTGTCCTTGATTTTTCAGATGTTGGGCTATTTTAGCCAATTTTGAGCCCAGACAAGAAAAAAAAAAGAAACATTCACACCGACCCGACCCGCCTACTCGAAAGGTCCGCCTCGCCCTAAACAGGGTTTTTTCTTTTTTTTGTTGCCAATGGTCTGCCCTTCTTTCTCTGACCTTTCAATTTCTTGCAAACTGATTTATTCTATCCATGATAATCAATGATTCACCCACAGAAACGCAGTTTCCTTCCAGTTGTATGTTTGCTCCTCTCACCATAGTATCGGTTCCAATTTAGGAGCACACGGCATTACCTTTCAAATTGTATACGACAGATTTCCTGAAAACTTAAAGCCCTACCAGAGATATGAAATATAATAGTTTTTTGCATTTATTCACATGTTAACTACCACTATAGATAGTATTCCCCTAAAAGGCCAATTCCAAAGTTAAGATGAATCGGATTTTCCGTTTGATGTAGTAACATTTATGATAGTATACAGTACCATAGGATATGTGCATAACCAAGTCATGATGTTTTATATGAAGGTCATCGATTTGAATTAGCTACTTCCACACAGTTATTATTGTATGGACAAGCACATGTACAGGGTGCTATCCATGCCTATAGGTGTGCGTTCGAGACCTGTGAGATTCAGCTATCTTATCTTGTACTTTCCCCTGGGACAGAAAATTACCGCCTTGGTTGTCCCGAGTTACCCCTGCGATATTTGGTAGCTGATCCCGGCTGCGCTGTTAGTTCGATGTTTTTTGCTGATAAGGGTAAAAGCGCTGATCCGATCTGCCTGGCATCCCTTGAAATGATGCTAATTGTGTATGGTTGGTTGGGCCACAGTGATCAGCGACCTTTGGACAGTGCTTAGAGTCCATGCCAAATAAGGCGCTGAAATCTCTGCTATGATTATTATGATATTATTATTACAATGCAAAAACATGATCTGTTTGAAGATTGAGGGCGCCATTCTCAGAAAATCTCTGAGGCAGCTTTTAAGAGAATGTCATTATATTTTTCTTCTGATGAAATCCTGAGGCATATGTAACGAGAATTTTGCAGTTCTCTCGCTTTCGCGCCTCGCTATCTTCAAAGAGACTATAAGCGTGGGCCGCTCCATGACCTTGGACCTTGCACATGACCTTGACCTCATCAACATATGAGGATACAAGGTGGCACCTGACACAAGTTTGGTTCCATTGACCTCAACTTTTCATTGAGGTCAATTTTACATGTTTTTTTAGTAGGCCTATTTTTCATTTCAACTTGACCTCATATGACTTTGACCTTGGACTTGGACTTTTAGCTCATCACATGACGAGAGATCCCCATGGTGGCACCTATGACAAAGTTTGGATTCCAATTGAACTTCACTTTTCAAGTGAGGTCATTTGAAACAAAACTTAACAATTCGTTTACGACACACATCCACACATACATCCACCATACACACATACACATGCACACCCAAATGGATGGTAAGTGGTCCTGCCAGCTATAGCTGGATGCCACACTAAAAATATCAATGTAAATAAAATTAACAATAGAATAAAAGAAAACTATTCACCCTCTAACGACCCTCTTATGATTGCTGTCCACCAGGGTCAGATTTAAGGAAAAGGGCCCAGAAGGAAAAGTTGGGTGATCATAGTACCCCCCCCCACTTAATTATAGAGAGCTTTGCATGGTGAAAGGGTACTCAATGTTTAGATACAATGCTAACAGACTTACTACAACAAGAGCGGTCACTGCCTGTGTGGATTCATGGCACCTGTAGTTTCGTTGGGTTGTGACCGGTGGTTCTTTGCAGCCTGTTTTGGGATGACCCTTTAATGGGTAAATAAATGAAGGGAATGACTAATAAGGATTATAAATGTTCGGCAAATATAAGCCATATTTGGTATGAAGTAGCCCGTATAAGTACTTGACTTCAATTTTGTGTACTCTTACTTTAGCCATATTTGGTAAAGAACACACAACATATGGAGGCATTCTTGTGAATTGATCACTCAATTGTGGTTATGGAACCTTTTTTTTTCAATGAATCACTATTGGTTTCAACTGAAATCTTGGCTCATCGAGCGTAACAAGTTGGTAATTACTTTAACTCGCCCAAATTTGTAGGGATTCGTTGCCACGAATCCAAAAAAGGGAATGAAAAGAAAAGAAAAATTAGAAGATAGGTGCTCCAAGAACAGAGAGCCTGGTAAGCTACTGGCTACCTATCTGCACCTGCTGTCCACACGGTAAAAGAATCTCAAGTCCAGTGTTGTGTGCAGTTGAACACACAGTGCCCCTTTAAAGCAGGTGCATCCTACACTGCAGAAAACTGATATCTTCCAAAGTAGTCACAATACCCGATATGTAACAAACAAGTCCAGCCAGGAACACTAGAAATCTTCCTCATTGTGTGCATGGTTAATTCAATAGCCATCACCAAAGAAAAGCATTTTTCTGACAAGTTATTAAGGATGTAACCAGCGGGTGTATTGAGTCCATCCCACAATACACCAGTTTTGGGAAATTTCACTTCAATAGGGTCACGTGAGCCCACAAAAATCCTATTCTTAACACATGAAATCCCTGATTTTTACACTCATTTTAGCCCACAAGGTGCTTTAAAGCGTCTTGTAGTTCTCAATCTTCTTGACCACTTTTTATCCCTAAGTACTGACATGTGTATTTTGTACAGTACAGTATAGGCTCATTGCAATGCATTATGGGATTCATTCAAAACACCCTCTGGGATGTAACAATCAGCATTGTCATCTCTCTGTGTACGATATTCAATTTGTTCATCAAACCTAGTTTCAACAATGAGCTTACTCCAGAAACCTAATTCACACCTGCAACTAAATTATTGACTACAAGCAACAGAAAAGTATATTCTATTGGACGATCTGAGGTATATGAAGCATACAATATTACAAGTATTAAAGGTGCTTGTTCCGATATTTGTCTATCAGGTTCTCTATTTGATACGAGAGCCTGACACCTGTACACACCAACCATCAAGTACCATGGGAAACAAACTTGCGGTTTTGATGCTAGACGCGATAATGCATAGTGCAACACCCGATAATGCATAGTGCAATGCCCTATTCACTACTGTGCTAATATTGATGGTTAACCACTAAAACAGTAGTTTTTTTTATCTATATCTTGAGAAAGAAATGGATTTGAAAGCTGAAATTTCAGGATGACAATGAGAAAAATACGGCCTTTCATCTGATATCAAAATTGATACTACTTCCCGTTAAATCAGGGGGGTCCCAAAGACGATTGGAACAAGCACCTTTAATATTCATCTGCAGGAAGTGTGATCATCTTAAAGAAACGCAGAAAAACAATAAGCTTTCTTTGATAGCATTTAATATGCTTTCATTTGCCATACACACTTAAGAATCACTGTGAAGCTGATGAGGACACTCTACATGGATTGCTTTTCCCATGTAGTAGCTGTTATGTAATGTTAATACTTGGTTTAGAAATGTCATGGCAGTATAAAATGGCAGAATGACTTCGTTGTTTGATTTGCAGAGTAAATAATGAAACTGACTTGAAGGTACTATTGATGATCAATGTGAAGGTGTACAAATATTTGAAATTTGCAGGAGTAGCTTAAACTTGAAGGATAAGTCCTTTGAATTGTCCTTAGTTATTTTCACTTTCAAATGAAAAATTGACAAAAAGGAAACAACCAGAGCTCTGTGGCCCACAGGCCACTGGTACACAGTCGATGGTCAGTATGATCCAGGACCTTTGACCCCATGTTGTTAAGTCCTTCGAATTGTTGGTAGACGTTTCATATAGAAGTCCCATGGATGCAAATGAGGTATTGCCATTCATTCCGTCAAGCGCTACTGCACAACGTCAAACAGAGCTTCAAACAGCGCATGACGGAATCAATTGTAATGCCTCATTTGCATCAATGGGACTTCTATATGAAACGTCTACCGAATTGTTGTTAGTTATTTTTACTTTCAAATGAAAAAAATTGACAAAATCATTTTACAATAAGCTTTCTTTGATAGCATTTAATATGCTTTCAAGATTGCCATACACACTTAAGAATCACTGTGAAGCTGATGAGGACACTCTACATGGATTGCTTTTCACATGTAGTAGCTGTTATGTAATGTTAATACTTGGTTTAGAAATGTCATGGCAGTATAAAATGGCAGAATGACTTCGTTGTTTGATTTGCAGAGTAAATAATGAAACTGACTGGAAGATACTATTGATGATCAATGTGAAGGTGTACAAATATTTGAAATTTGCAGGAGTAGCTTAAACTTGAAGGATAAGTCCTTTGAATTGTCCTTAGTTATTTTCACT
>JAMKCH010034521.1:0-15695 GCA_023653785.1 Ophioderma brevispina | reverse complement strand
CTTCAACTTTACTTTGGGTGATACATCAACCATTGAATGACGTGTTTCTCGTTCTATTCTCTTCTTCGTTCCCTAAATGGAATAACTTTTTCTCACAGTTGTCTGACGCAGATACATTAGCATCTTCTAGAGTGAGGTTGCGTACCTCAATTATGGAATGCTCTTGGAGGTCATTCCTATCAATGAGCAGACGCCAATCATGCTGAGTCTTTCTAGCGCATTTTGTTTTAAAACCCAAGACTGCCCTACCGCGTATAAAGACTCATTCTATGGTCTGACCCAAACTGCAAAAGCGGAGCGCTGTACGTCTCTACATTCAAAATGCCTGCTCCTCCTTTCCCCGGGCTTTCCCATTTTCTGTGGAAGTATGTTTCTTGCCTGTGAGCTGTGTTTAACCTGCAAAATCCAACATTTTTTTTTACATTTTTCTCGTCTTGGATCATGGCGAGCGACATGCATCTTGTCAGTCCCTATCCTGGCGTTTTCAATCTTCTCCAAGCAACCAGTAACAATCTTTGCTAGAATGGATTCAATGGCTCGTGTAGTTACTATCAGAGTCTCTCTGCGATGTTGGTTCGAACAGTAGGTGAAAACATCACCGTTGAAGCAGATTTTCCTTGATAAATCCCAACCTCGCATTTCATTTTCCCACACCCCCGTCTTTCCTCCAAAAATCAAGTGAAGTTCCTATTGAAATCCAGAAGTGAATGGGAATTTCATATGGAATCCAAAAGAGCATGATAATTTCCACAATGAAAAAATCGTAAAAAATATATCCAATATATCCCAAATGTGTTTTATTTTAAAGATGTATGCACTGAGAGGATTAATTGAGTAAGTGAGTAGCTAACCCAAGATGACTTTGTGAATTCGCATTACTTTACTGGCCCCTGAAAAAAAAACCATTTCACCAAGATACTATTACTTAGTAGGCTGTTTTCCCGGTTTTCCCTTTTCGGTCTCGTTGGTTAAAAAACAACCAAGATGACATGATGAAAAATACCATGGGAATTTCCACGGCACGTCTTCAAACTAATTGTCAATCGGCTTTTTTGACGGATTTTGAAATGTTCATGGGGGGTGGATAATGTCCTGTAATATGCCTATTTTTTGACTACCCTTACTTGTCGCAATTTGAAACTATGTGCATCTGCACGTTGATGTTGGTGCGTACCATATAACTGATAGTCTAAATTTTGAATAGCATCACAAAACAAAAATTTCAAAATTCCCCTTTAAGACAACACTTCTAGGGATTCATGATGTGCCATTTCAAGCAGACACTCAATTGTGCTGGGATGCTGTGCATTTGACCAGCTGCATGGGACCCCCACAATTAGCACACCCGTCCCCGGACCCTCCAATTGGGACCCTGCGAGTTAGTGTAATGTAATAAAATTTAGAGTCCCACTATTTCAAATTTCCTAGGACTCTTTCCTTTTATTACATGTAGTCCATTGGACATGCGTGTAATTACAGGATAGTCCCTAAGGGACGCTGAGAATCATAACTTAGTACTAGGACCCCCTAATTTTTAAAACATATGGTCCTAGACTGTTATTCAACTGCATGGAACACTCACAACTAGTACACATACTCCCCGGACCCCAAATTTAGGGGGACGCTGAGATTTTGTGTAATGAATAAAAGTCAGAGGTCCCACTATTCAAATGTCCTAGGACTCTTCCTTTATTCCTATAGTCCATATGACACTTTGTTTTATTACCACCGATCGTCCCTAGGACACTGAAAATCACAACTTATGGTCATAATGACTCCTAAAATTTCAAACAAAACATACGTTCCTAGGACTGTGAACTCCAAACACTAAGTCCGCCGGACTCTAAAAAAGGCTAGGACTGTGGCTCGCTGTCGTGACAACACCGTGGTCAAAAACTAACCGTGTCTGTGTGACTGAGTGTCCTACCACCCATCTGTCTATTTGTTATACATTTAGTGCTGTATGCATCATTGTTTCAGCCTGTACCCAAATGGGCCTCGTCTACAGGTAACGGTTTATTCGTACATGTTTGCTATGGTAGCTAGGACACTCTCTCATGGGGGACACCAGTTTCTTTACAAAACCGATATAATGTTCCCTGGTTTCAGAACGTTTGAATCTGGTACTTTTAAATTATGTCATTATTTTGGTACTGAGTTCAAACGGATGTTCATCATCCTAACTCATGTTTTCCCTTGAATAAGGTCAATTCACCACAACATTATGTCGGCCATATCACATATTGACATACTTTTTTAATGGCTGGCCTTGGTGTGATTTTACATCATAGGTTGTATATATTGCTCCTTTGTATTTAAACTTGCTGCTTTCTTGTAAGATTACAGATAGGAGGTGTTTTGTGTAATAAAATAACAGATGTATCACAATTAGATGACGATATCAATTCACACCGGCAGCCATTGGCAAGTACGTCGAGTACGTGGCCGCTATTAGTACAGGGTTGTCCCAGAAAAAACTTTACTCTAAAAGCGCCCCCAATTTCGGTCTTTATTAAACATTTAATGCAATTTATTTTTAACATATTGGGAAGTTATTATTCATTAGCTTTTCAATGGCAAAACCGCCGTTTGATTCGGGTCACAATTACTGAATTGTGGCTAATTGAATAGAACCTGGTTTTCTTTCCACTGTAACACTGACAGGATGTCTATATGACAGCACTTACATGACTTTACAAAGTTTTGATCATTATGAACAGGTTGATTCATGGTGTCCTCTATGTCTTGTTACTCTCTAAATTGTAAAAGAGTGAAAATCACTCTTTCAAGGAGTGACTCTAGGGCCCAGTCTTTGTTGGAGTTCAAATTCCCTCTTTTGAGAGTGTATGCTGTCAATTCTTCACTCTTATGAGGGTGACATTCATCGATGAATAGTCATCAATGAACAAAAAATTCACTCTTTAAAAGAGTAAAATTTAACTCCAGCAACAAAGACGGGTCCCTACTCCTTGAAAGAGTGAGTTTCACTCTTCTGATTAATGTATTGCAAGCATATTTTCTCAAGCCTTAATTGCATTGTCACGAATATATTTTCAATGCAAATTTCATACAAAAATTAAAGAGCATGAGTACACCATCCAATCACTCAATATTGTTGTGTGTACGCAAACAACCTGCCCGTGTAACAAGTGAAACACACTTGATTTTATTCAATTGCACACAGTCCAGTTATTTCGGATCCGAATCAAATGGGGATTTCTGTAGTGAAAAAACTATCGACTAATAATAACTTTTCCCAATACGGTAAAAAATAATTTGCATTAATGTTTAATAAAGACTTTGAAATGGTGGGCTAATTTTTTTTTGACACCCTGTAACTAATATAGGACAACTTGTTGACACAGTCCCTTCCTATTTAGTTCTGTCCTCGGGGGATAGTGAATCCCGTCCAGTTTGGGGATCACGACTACCCTCATAAGGTTATCATAGGCACAATCCCGATCATGAGTTTCCTGCTACATGCTTATTAAAGGTGCTCCACACGAAATCCCTTCCCATTCGTGCAATATAAGTTCCGGTTAAAACCTAAAGTTATGCTTGAGGACATTTTGTGTATGCCCTCAAATGCTGAAAACGTAGGGAGCTGGTATATCCTACTGCAACTGCAATAATTTGTACATTCCCGCAGTATGAATTATCAGATTATCCATGAAAATAGTGATCCAGGAAGTTCTCTAATGCCAAACTGCTGATTTCGTGATTCGATGTATTGGGGGCATTGTTAAAAGGGAGCTTTGTTGCGACAAAGAAGTGGGGAAAAGAAGATTAGAGGACTCGTTTGATAGCAAAGTCTGATCTACAATGTGTTTGACATACTAGCACTCTGCCATCATCACCTTCTAGAGTTTGCCAATGTTTTCACTTGTAATGGCGCGCGGGCGCCTTATTATGTAGGTCCCCTTTAAAAAAAAATCGTTGGCCCGTTGGTAAAGACTAGACTGTTGAATCCGCAAAGGCATGATAAGTGCGATTCGACGAGCATTTGTTGATGTCACTTGATTTGTCCATATACACCAGCAACCACTCTCCCATCCACTCCCATGTCCACGCATCCATTTCACTATAGTGTATTCCTGATTCTTTGCATTACTATACTTACTTACTTACCAATGCTTCGTCCACTACATCGGGTCTTTCGCCCTGCTCAATTGACGGGCGGATTTGTCTCTTCTTTCCCAAGCATCAACTCTTTTCAACATCTCGTTACGTTCCCTTCAGACATAATTAAAGCGTCCGACAGCAGGTTTTTTCTGGATTTTGTACAAAGCTATGTGGCCAAAAATCGTTTTTTTGATCTGAAATAAATATTAAAATTACATATTTCAGTAACGTTATTCGGCCACTCAATTTTATTGAATATGCGTGGGTAGGTATCACCCATGCCGTGTAGTTTGTCTTTAGTTTGGCATATGTTTGAAACAATTGTGGCCTTTTCACGTACAAGCATGAATTTTGGGCATTATAGTACACTCAATTTCAGGGATTTAAAAATAATCCTTTAGATTGTAGTGAGTGTAATTAAATCCCATTATGGCCTTAGATTCGTCATATTAGATTTGAATTCCAATCTAATATGATTAATGTCAATATAGATGAATTTCAAATCCAAAGCATTGATGGGTCACTAACTAGCATTTAAGGATTATTTTTAAATCCCTTGAAATTTAGAATGTAAACCGTGACATTTTCCTGTTTTATACCTGTTCAAAAATGTATACTCTACATTGTAACATTTAAAATTACGTATACATCAACTATGGTATTTGGTATGGGGCAAGCCATCAAGAATATATTTAGACAAAATATTCAAACTCAAAGAATGGCGTTGGACCCCTAATCTATCTCATTCAAGTCCCTCTTTTCTATTTTAAAATATTAACGCATTGATACTTATGAACTTAATTGGGGTCTCTTTATGCACAAACCATAAAATGAGATTATCCCCAAACATTCGATAATTATTTTTAAAACATTCTAAAATACACATACACAGTACATGGAATCCCCGTGCACGACAAGCAAATACTAATCATCTCTTCATACATTATAGCTTTTTTTCGGACTTATTTCGCTTCAGATGTTATTTAATACACATTGGTTTGATTCTATATGCCCGGAAAAAAGGGTTCAATAACAATGGACGGCATTTTCTGGAAAGGTCCTTCGCGTCTCTTTATGATCACTTCAAAATAATTTATTTTCTATGACTGGAAATGCCCTAACCCCTTCCTCATACACTTAAAAATACGTTCTTTCAACCTATTATACATGATAAACCTATATGTTATAGTATTCTCATGTTTTTTGATTAAAACTCATTATTTCTGTATGTAAACTGTTGAGAAGATCCCTGAAAAGGGAGACACCAAAATCTCGTTTACAATTGTGCAAGATAAAAAAAATATGCATACAACAACTCTTTACCATATACACTTCGCCTGACATACCGTGGGGGTCACATATATTATCCATGTTCTCCCAAATATTCTAACATTGCTTCCGACTGAACGACTGTCTGTACTAGAGGCCAGCGTTATGTGGTAATATTGTGGCCATTTTTCAATTCTATATGATTGTAATACACAAAGGCAATGCAAAGTGGTTATGAAGTTCAGAATACTTCTAGTGCAAATCTTTTCACCCAATGCTATAATTACTTTATTAATAATTTCATACACATTAATTGTGCTTCCCTTTTGAACTCAGAGTCAGAAGTAATAGCTCTAATAGCTGTTTCACGTTCGACGTTAGGCCTATTGTAAATGTTTAAACGATATTATGCTACCTGAAGCTACGCGCTGAAATAAAGTGCCTAGGCCGGATGTAGGGATCTACTCATAATTTGATGGTTTTAAGGCCAGTGAAATGAAGCAGAAATTGCTTATGCCTGGAACTTGGTGAACTTTCTCTTGTCATGCTTGTGTAATTAATTTTGATGCATGCTTAGGTCTTTGGTTTTGTTTTCCATACAGGAGTGAGTTTGAGGATACGGATTTCTCTCAAATTGCACGATATCGGTTGTACACCACCTACTCAGAAGGTTTTATTGCACAAACAAGTACAAAAGAAAACCACAACCTTGTTTTGATCTTGCCTGCTATCGTAATCCGTTCCCTATAAGAACCATAGCTTTGCTTTTCTGTCCGTGCACGACAGAAATACTAAAATCATCTTATTACATCAGACGGGCGTATTCTCTTATTCACTTCAGGTGCAGTTCTGATAATTACATGGTAAGGCATTCCAAATCTGCAAAAAAACCCGGTTCGTCTAAAAATAGGGGTGCTTTATCTTTATGAAATTACGTCACCCCCATTTATTTGTCCCCCTATAATCCATTTAAGCATAATGCATGGATTTCTAGGAAAATATATGACAAACCTTGTCTGATAACTCTTAAATACATGTTTTGCATTGAACTTCGCCAACTTGATTGTCCCAAAAAAAATTGTCTAAATGATTGACGAAAATCTACTGTTAATGTAACAAACAGCTAATGAGGCTCGGGAGAAGTGGAGAACCGGCCTTTTGTCTCCCCCTTCCTCTGTTTTTCCATGACAACCGTTCTCTCACGTATTCCCATATCATGACTAGAAGCCAGCAGCGCAGGCCTTTTTTTGTCTAAGGTCTGTCTTGACTATAGCTTCATTGAAATGTGGGAGGGTTTTTCTAATGAAAAAGAGTACATCATTGCTGATATTGTGTAACAATCTCCAAATGCGATATCCAATGTCCTGCAGGAAACCCACAGATGAATCTACACCATCGCCCAACTATACAGGTAATGGTCCCTTTTTTACCACCATCGAGAGAACCACACCGACAGCATGGGAAGTGCTATATATGTGAAACAAGGCAACCGTTGTAGAACAACCTCAAGGTCTGCTTACACCAACATCGACGAACCTCACCAATTGACTCAGCTCTGTCCATCGTTATATCAGTCTCTACAAACCTCCTCAGTAGATTTCAAGCACACTCAATTCAATCTCGGGAATTCCACCAAAACCTCATTTCTTCATTGGCGATTTCAACAGCCACAGTAACCAATGGGGCCACAATGAAACCAATAAGAGGGCAAGCTGTCGAAAAAATGCCTAAGACAATCAATCTATGTCTACTCATTGGACACTAAGCTGCCGCCACCATTTTGTAGAAGTGGCGCCACCAGACCTCTTTTTCTCGGGGGGGCAAACGGGGGACAAAGTGAATCTTGGGGGGGCAAAAGTGAAATTCTGGGGGGGCAAAATATGAAAATTGCGAAAATTTTTCACAATTTGGCCCAAAATCGCTGATTTTGCCCCCCAAATCGCTGAATTTTGCCGAAAATCCTTCATTTTTCTTTCGACCAGGGGGGGCAAAAAATGGGGGGGCAAGAAAAAAATTTGGGGGGGGCCAATTGCCCCCCCATGCCCACCCCTGGCGCCGCCATGTTTGTAGTGCCCGTGGGTAAGAGATTCCCTTATCCCTTTTTTTCCTTGGGTAACAACTCTGATGGGGGGGGGGTTCTAGCTATTGTTAACCAAAATCATTTCTAACCTGTGTAGAAAGATTTTTCTAGGTGATTGCTTCCACTAAAGTCCAACATAAACCAATCGTATTATCAAGTCACGCGGCAGTAAAGACCAAAAAAAAGTGCTTTAAGTGCCTTTTAGGTGAGGAAAAAGCCAAACGCCTCGGCTTCGATCTCTGTTTTCAAAGAGCTGACAGGTACGTCGAAAACTATGGATAAGGAATGTGAAAAGGCTCACATCCAATAAGCTTTGAAGCTGAGAATTACCATTCAAAGTTGTCCAGACTTCAATCGAGTCGCGCCGATTACTGTCTCTGCAATGCTCGCCACTCCTAACGCTACAGTTATTTAGCCTTACGTATCGGGTACTTCTTAGGCTATTCGCTCTAAGTTCACAGAAGAAGAGTCTACGGGTGTATTTCAAGACTACCAAAACACTCTACGATAAACTAGTACACAAAGACCCCGTTCCCAAGGAAATCCAACCTGGAGTTATCTACTCCATTCCGCGTTGGAATGGAGTTATCTATACATTTTGTGGATCATGTGACAAGTGTACATTGGTGAAATTGGCAGATCATTGAAAAAGAGAACTGGCGAACACCAGAAAGCGACTCGACTGGCAACACACAACAGTCGGCAAAGCGAACATGTGTGGAACGACCAACAGAACATTGACTGGGACAGAAGTAAAATTTGGACAGGAACACTAATGGGACTGAAAGGAAACTCATGGAAGCTTTATACATCAAGTCTATCCCTAACAACTTCCATAGGGACAAAGGAGCAGAACTTTATCCTGAACTGTGGTAGACTACTCAAGGATGCCTCCCGACCAATGAACCAGAAGTAATTACGGATAATCCTTTTTATCATCTCATATTGTTCTTCCCCCTTTGTTTACTGGTGTTAGATAAGGGGAGTATCAGGGACTGTTTAGTTTACTCTGATATGGCATCGCTAGGGGTCGAAAGTCAACATTCCAATTTGGATGCCTCTAGAGAAGATTATTTTCTACACTAAACAAGCCAAGTACTCAACCTACCTTAACAACATTGAGGATGGTTTCGAGAAGGGTGTTGTAACCGAGGTTGTTCGTCAATCTAATCGCAGCGACGACACCGTTAATACAGATCCTTACTCCATAAGATTCTGGAACTCCCAAAGTACATCGGCTTGATGAGCTCAAAGGATTGCCTGCAAATGAGGATCTTGTTCTTGTCAGCTAGGAGCGAAGAAAAGCCAATGGCGTAGGCTCAAGAATTGACTACCCCAGGGAGTCGTGCTTCGGGGCACCTCTCTCGTTCAACATCTATACCAACGACGCAACCTAGCGTAGCTGCCGAGTATCTAATGTGAAGCACCCATTCCGGACAGAGAGCCTGCTGCTAACCGGGCCTTAAATCCAAATAGACTTTCTTAACGAGTTTTAATCCCTTGAAACGTCCTCTAAGGAGTTTAGGAGGTCACCTTGTGGAGAGAGAAGCTTGCTATCAACCAAGAACATCTATGATATGGAAACGGGTGAGAATCTTCCACCTGGAGCCTGACTCCTCATGGGTGATGACAAATTCTCAAGAGAGTGGGGGAAAACTAAATTGGGCCTAGTTAAGGGGTCCTTTGCACCGTGAAGCTACCTGGAAGCAGACTGGCACTACCGGTGATGTGAAAAACCACAGACCAAATGGAACATCTCTTGGTTATGCCCACTGTTGGAGCAACTATGCACCTTGCGGAATTCAGTGAAGCCAGCCAGAAGTTGTACCCTTCTCTGGCTTGATCATATTTGGGAACCACTGTGTTGCCATACACGAATATCGGGGAGATTAATTTACCGTATTTCAAGAATTGTTGATCATCTGCAGCTATACCATTTTGGAGGGAGTTTTATTTCCTTAAAAGAAACCTAAAAAACAAAACGAATCGCAACAAATTGAGGGCATGTGTCATATCTAGGCCCGGATATGGCATAAGAATAGTGTGACCAAAATCACTTTGACCTCCGAGACAAATATTATTTAATGTTCGTACTGTTTTGTCCTTTTCTAATTCTTTTCGTTAACACTACCGCAAAGGCGAGAAAACGATTACCTGACAGCTTTTTCTAAGCCTTTGGCAGTTTAGCGCACCGGAGAATGTTCACTAATGTTCACTAATGTGAAGATATGAGAGCACCTTTGTGATCTGGGTTTTGCAACCCCTTTCTCTTTGCCAGATTACTTGCTTTGGCATTGTTCAAATTTTGTTGATGTATGATATATTATTATTCTGTTTCTTTTCTTGAAGTAATCTCAAATAATATTATATTATTATTCACTGCGGTAACCCTCCTTGATAAGAACGAGCGTGAATAATATTGTAAACCTGTATTCTGAGATAGTTGTGTTGATATCTGGTATATAAAATTCAGTCCATGTAATTCATGAATAGCTCTGGATACCTAGGATACCATAATCCTGCTAATCTAACAAAAAATAAAGAGCGCCGAGAGAAGAGAGAGAGAATTAATCAAGAGACCTGTCGCAGTTGGAGAGGCCTCCTCCGCCAGTATCTTAAGTGGCTGTAAGGCGCTGTTTCCTGGAGAGCGCCATTGAATGCAATTATTAATTAATATTATCATTAAAGACCCTTTCCCTGAAAAGTCAAAGCAATTACGAAATACTTAAAATTCCCTTGCACTGTGCCGCATTTGACAAACACTACCCCTTTTCGTTTTGCAAACTCAGATAAATAAACAATTTTAACACGTTAAGCTCTAGAATATCATTTACCTATTTTGTTAAAGTTGGTGGAGGTGCCCATTTTAAAAGATAATGTGACATGTTTTGAACACCTTGAAATTAGTTTTTGTCTATTAGTGACCTTTGACACAGAAAAAAAACAAAAAAAAAAAATGTGCTTTAACATTTTGTTTCTCAATGACACTATAGTTCGCACTTACGTCGTTCTTACTACTGATCGATTTTGTGCGGATTGTGTATCCATGTCACTCGACGGGCGAAAAGGAAGGGTGAAATTGGCTGAGTCATATCGAGTAACCCCATTTGAAGAATTTTGCATCTTACTTATTTGCAACTAGATAGCTTAGTAGAACTGATCAATCTAATTTGATCTAATCGTACAAAGCTGATTGTAGGGAGAGATTTTCTATCGTCAAACAGAATGTGAGGCCCTGTGATTAACTTATAGATATGATAAATCTAATAGTTTAAGGCCTTATGGCATATCAGTCGATCAGTCGGTAGGTATTTGTTGAGACACCAACTATGGTCTATAGATTCTGCACGTCAGCAGCACTATGCTGTACTCAAATTACCCCTTTCAGTATCTCAGGTAACTCAAGCATGATAGCTGAGGCTTGATTGGTATACACTGCGCCCAGAATGTGACACGGTCCTATGTTGAAATTTGTGCAGTTAGTGTCAAGATTACATTGATGTCAGAAGCCTAATTGGAGTTTCCGTAACCTGACCCATCTGACACACTATGAATTCGGAAACCTTAATAAACCTGTGGCTTAATCCGTGAAGGCTTTCCGAATTCATAAGTATGTCATAAAAAAAGTGTGTCAGATGGGCAGTTACGGATCGCCCCGCCTACACCACAGGCCCGCTTACCTGCCCACCGCCCGCAACGTCTTTAGTTCTCTAGTTTTCACATTTATTTTCATCTGGCACATTTTGCATAAAGTAGGCACTTGATTATTGTTGAAACTGACGTTTTAGCATGTTTTGTATGTATTGCTTTTGTCTGTAATAACTCGCACATGAAAATGAATAACTTAAAACAGTTTTTTGTGTGTAAATCAGTGATTTATTTGTAATAAAACCACTCCGGAGTTGTTTTGTATTCCAATAACTTGGCTTCACAATTGAACGCAAATTTCACTCTGTAAAGGGCAATAACATTGATTGCTAATCAGAAAATCGAAAAAATCTCAAAAGCATATTTTCGCATGTCTGTAACACTTACGCGTACCTTACTACCCTGCGAAACAAAATCGAAAGGACAAAACGATATTTTAGTCACTAGTGTCCGTAACTGAATGGAGATTCAAAATCGTTGATGACATGCCATTATCTTCCTTTTGCCTGGACATCTTCAGTCGGAATACCAAATTGATGCAATATAGTTGCCAAATGAGTCAATTTCTCTTACTGTTTGATTCAGTCCTTATCTGAACCCGAGGATGTTTGTCCTGCTTTATCAAGCCTCATTTAAAACTAATTATCAATATATTTTGCAGTGATTTAGGTTATAATTTCATCTAAAAACCATGCTGATGTTTCGTAGTGTTATCAATTTGACATCACATGTAGGAATTTTCGAGAAAGTCCTAACTATCATATATCCTACATATCAAACTTTTTCAAATGGCTCCGAGGTATATGCTCAGTACTGAACAGGTTAAATGCAAAATTCCCCGGGTGCCAGTTGTATTCAAAGGTGGATTGATCGTGAACATGACTTCCGAAATGCACCCTAAACAAGTATTTCCACCGACTAAAACAATACCCTTGAACAAGCATTTTGTCTGTTTTGCACTACCATAAACAAAAGTTCTTGTTTGTCAGTTTTGCCACCCTAAACATGTAAGCAATGCTTGTGCTGATAAAATACCCTTATGATCTGGCTTTGCTCATGTTGCTTTACTTCAAAAGTACAAATTTTTGCAAATTTTGATCTCGCGTTACATCACAATTTCAGGGTTTCGAAAAAACATACCCTTTTTTTTTTCCTATTTTGCCGATTCGCTTTCCGTGTTTGGCAAACCTAATCGATGTACCGGCGGCGTAAATGCCTGTTGAAAAAAGATACCCCTTTTACGCGTTTTCTTGTTCATCATTTTCCTATCCACCTTTGAATACAAGTGGCCCCCCGGGCCAAAATTCACATTTTACAAAACTCACATACGATGGTAATTTTGAAAGATCTTTTCAATAGTTCCACGTGATTTTTAATCAAATTCTTTTAATAGCAGATAAGAATATTCAGCCTCTTTTACATGTAAAGCGTTAAGGTCAATAATGCTAACATACTAGCGTTATTTTTACAATCTCTATGTTTCTTACATTGTGTTGTGCGTGGTGTTTCACCAGAAAAAGAAATAAAACCAGGATAAAATGTCGGATTGAAGAAAGGTTAACGTGACAACCGGACTTCGTATGACCCACAGAGATTATTCGAGTGCTTCTGCAATTATTAGTGAGGCAAGGCAAGTCCAACCGGGCTTGCAAACAACCGTCGGGGACGTCTGCAGCTGTAAACGCCATTATTCTAAGTTCAGATTTGAATTTGTCAGAAAAATAGATTTAATTACATGCCACTGTGATTTCGGATCATTAACAAACATTTGTATTATGTCTGATAGCACAACAGGAAAGCAGAGATAGAAAGTGTGATTCCAAGTGATAATGAGCGAGACCATCTAATCTCAAATGAAACCCATCCCCTTCCACGTTTTTTAAAAACACATTTTGCTGACAATGAACTTTAATTTATTGCGACACATCCCTTTAATGAGTGTAACATTAACAGCAGCGGTAATAATAATCTGCACCTGGTTGATCAACTATACAGGGTTGTCCCAAAAAGGAGTTAAATGACAGAAAAATATCGTCACATTAATACGGGCAATATATATCAACAATTTGAAATTAAGCATCTAGTCCTCTAGGTCTCTGAAATTTTCAGTTACGGGGATTAGTTATTTTTACGATTTTTACGAGAGTGCGACTGCCAGGTAAGGAGGTGACTTATGATAAATGGACAACGTGCATGAAGTACAGTAGTTTTTCTGAGGTTTTATTTGCAAATTTGTTGGTTACTGCAATCAGGAAATCCATTGAGTCTTGCCGCCCACCCCCGACGCAAGGTCTGGTACGCCCTCCTCCTCTAGTGTTTAAAAGAATTATATATTTCCACCCCTTATGGAATCACACCACTAAATAAATAGGTGTAGCAGACGAAGTCAGTGCCGAACGAGACAGTGTTGCGTCCGGAATATGGCCTGCCTAATGAAGAGTAAAAAATCTGTCGATAAGTTGTGTCTTTAATGAAATTGAAATTAATCAGATGTGTGGACTAGTAACAAACCATTGGGGTGGTAAAGATTTTGTCTGTGCCTTTTTTGATAATTTCTGAGGTTTGGGGAAACGAAACTGTACAATTTTAGTTTTGTAACACTCAACTAGGCGCGAACGTTTTGAAAACCATGCACATCTTTCGATGTTTTTTTTTGCTCTGTAGCTATAAAAAATCAGCCTTCATCCATATGACTTTTTCATTTTTGTTTGAGAGTATGGTGCTAATCTTCCAAAAAAATTCAGTGAAGAGTGAAGTAACCAGTCGCTTTCTTTATAGCCGAGCAATCGACGTTTGTTGAGAGGTCATTTTACAAGTTTATGGTGAGTTATGAGTGGTGATTGCCTAGGACCTGAAATCAAACTCTTCTTGTAACCTCTTCTTAAGGGGGGGGGGACACCGCCCCGGTATAAACAACAAAAGCAACGGCCGTTGCACTGAGTTGCTATTGCTTTCAAATCTGCCCAAAGCTACGAGTCGGTATAAATAAAGTAAAAATACAGTCATTAATAAAGAATAATTGAGATTTATATAGCGCCTTTTACGTAGACAAAGCGCTGTTGCCTATTATTATTTACGCTGAGTCTATGAAATCGTCACTAATCATTTCGCTTCACATACCACTAAGCTAAACGATTGCTGGGTACTGGGTCATATTCCGTTTAATTTTGTTTCTATTAGGTGTGTTATACAGGGATCTCGTCACAGCAGAAATAATTATATGCGGCACCTGACACAAGATCAGCTGGCATAGAAGAGATACAACAAGAGTGGTTCAGGGGAATTATGGAACACGATGAGAACAGCAATGGATACTACATCGCAGCAAGCTCCTCAAATCAAACACTAGGAATGCTGGTGAAAAGAACAGTCGTTACGACACTATACAATTCTTAAATGTAACGGCGATACTTCTCCTCAGGGTGTTCCAAAGGAGTTCAATCATTTTTCAAATTACACATAACGAGTTCCAGTAACCTGAAGCGTTTTGGAATTTTTATAAAGAATGGAGGACTTCAATCGGAACTTCAGGAAATATTGATCACGACAAGATTTGGGAGCGGAAAGCCGGTTGCAGTTTAAAACTACAGCTTCACATGGACGAGAGAAGAGGATATTTGCAGGGTTGGAAAGACTTCAATAAACAAGGGTAGGGTGATGAGTGCGTGCTTTCATTTGCTTTCTATGCTCTTGCTCTTTGCGGCAAATGAAGTTTTCTAACTCATAGTAAGTAGTATACTATTATATGTCAACAAGAACAATGAAGATGATCATGCTTTTACGTAAAACATTCGAGCCCCGAGAACACATTCGTTGGCTAACAAACTTTATCCTTCTGAACCAGGATTCTACGAACTAAAATATAACCCGTTCGTTCAGCCGAGTTTCTTATGACTTATAATCTTAAGAGTTGAGGGGTAAAGGCGTCAATATCTATGAAACCAAAACTGAAAATGTGCTTATTGCTTTGAAACTTTGGAAATTACGGGAAAAGTAATAAATTTTGATGGTTGCAAAACTTGGTTACGGTATCGTTTTAGCGTAATATTTTTAAAGGGGCATTTCGTGATCCACAGCTCGTCCCCCGATTTACCTCAAAGGTAGTAAGATTTTTTATCATTCGATCGTTTGCCCCAAGTAGTATGGTGCCTAATCTTACTGCCCCCAAGGCGATCTACTCAAGAGAAATTCGTAATTTTGTATTTTCTGTCCGTAAACGGACAGAAATTTAAACACAGTGGTCTATGGGGCAGCGCGGTACCACTAACTCACCTCATATTGATCAAAACGCAACATGCAGAACAACTGAAAAAATTTGGAAATAACCTTTCTTGAGGATTATCTAGTGAATCATAACAAAAATTAATGTGCTTATAGATCACGAAAATGCACCTTTAATGATTTGGTCGCTGGCAACACTAAGGCTAACAATGTTCTTTTCCTCAGCACAGAAACTCTAATTATAGATCTTTATGTCTATTACGAGCGAGGGGCGACTTAGAAATTGGCCTTGGTGTTACCGTGTTATTTATATTCTTGTATGTTCCATATTGTAATATTTTTGTATATACAATTA